>SJYQ01003703.1:493168-547866 GCA_006410935.1 Redunca redunca | reverse complement strand
CCCATATAAGTCATTATAGAGTATTGATTAGAGTTCTCTGTGCTATATTGAAGGTCTTTATTAGTTATCTATTTTATATATAATAGTGTGTATATTGTACATAAGTTCATTTAAACTATTTCTTTTAAGAGTCCACATATAAGCAATATCATATGATATTCTTTAAACAGTAGGTTTTCCTTTGATTCTATTCATCAAGATTTCACACTTATTGAATCTACACTCAGACCTCTGAAGGAATTTGTAATTTACAAAAACTAATGTAAACTATAGCTTATTTTGCCAAAGCCTGAAAGATACCCATCATGATGCTGCCCCACCACATCTGCAGAGAAGTCCCCACCACTATTGGGGCTGATAGTGGGGTCTGGAGATGGCTCTCCCTGGAACCTGAGGTGTGTCTGCACCTATCAAGTTCATGGAGAACTTGTCATTCCTGACTTCAAGAAGCCCTGCAATGGGCCAGACTAGGATAGATTTGAGATTTCATGAGACCAAGGATGACAGCCCTGAATTATAGAAAGAACAGCTGACATGCACATGACCCTTCACACTTTATGGGTTGTTCATAACATCAGGAGCTCTTAGGGAGCAACATCAACAACAGCATCTTCAGTTTAAAGATGAGAGGAAAACATTCAGAGGTTGAGCAACTAGTCCAACATCCCTCAGCCAGTAGTCAGGTCAGATTTAGCATGTAGCTTTGATGCCTAAACCCTTGCTTTATTAACTCTACTTTGCTCAATATGTCACTAACTACCACATTTTTTTTAAAGGCAAAGTCAATGCCAACAGCATCCTAGAAATGGTATAAATAAATTCCTCTGGCCACTTTGCACCATGGGTGAATTCACAGAAAGTAGAAAGAAATGTGGCCTGTGCTTATAAGGCCCTTTAATGAGGAGCCAATTCATTGGAAAAGACCACGATGCTCAGAAAGATTGAGGGCAAGAGGAGAAAGGAGTGACAGAGGATGAGATGATTGGATGACATCACTGACTCAGTGGACATGAGTTTGGGCAAACTCTGAGAGATAGTGAAGGACAGAGAAGCCTGACATGCTACAGTCCATGGGGTTGCAAAGAGTCAGTCATGATTTGGTGACTGAACAACAACAATGTGCTCAAACACTTAACTTACCACTTTAATTGCATACTTTGTGGTTATTCAATAAGTGTGTTTGATTCACTGGCTGATCAAAAGTCTAGAGGTATCACATGATGATCAAGAGTGCTTGTTAACACACAAAACCCTAAAAATTCTGGGTCCATGAGTTATCCCCAGGCTCTCATTCCACTGTGTCCAGGCTTGAAGCTGTTTCCTGTCCTGGCATTCTGCAAAGTTTCACTTAATGCCGTCTGCCTCCAAGCACAGCCTCGGATAGGCTGGGTCTGCTGGTTTTCCTCTAAATCTTGCCTGTTCCCACCCTCTTCATAGAGAACATGGTGAAAAACGCACTAATCTCTTGGATCAAAGTGAGAACAAACTGCATAATTCTCCCACTGCAGGATCAGAGCATGCTTAGATAACCCTGTTGGCTTTTGGCTGAGGAGGTGTTGAAAGGGAGAGAGGCGCCTGTCATGAGGTCATGGACCAAAACCTTCGGACACTTGTTCCCCTGCCACCACCACCCATGTTCATACTTGGCCCCACTGAGCCAAAGTTTCCAGTGACCAAAAATGTCCCTCAGTCTGGCATTTCCCATCTCCCAGTTGGGTTTTCCTTTCTTCATATCTATAAATCTGCCTTTTGTCACCTATGCCACATGTTCCCCTCAGCTCCCTATGGCCCTTACCTCCTCTCCCTTTGGCCACAGCTCATTTTTTTTAGCATCAGCTGTCAAAAATCTAACTGGAGGTCTTCCCTGATGCTTAGTGGTAAAGAATCCACCTGCCAATTCAGGAGACACAGGTTCAATCCCTGATTGGGGAAGATCTCACATGCCTTGTGGCAACTAAGCCTGTGTGCCACAACTACTGAGCCTGTGCTCTAGAGCCTGAGAGCCACAACTATGGAACACACGTGCTACAGCTACTGAAACCCCACACCCTAGAGCCCATGTTCCACAATGGGAGAAAGCTAAGTGTAGGCCCTGCTTGTTGCAACTACAGGAAGCCCACACACAGCAATGAAGAGCCAGCACAGCCAAAAATAAATAAATGAAATCTAACTGGAACAGAATGTAAATAATTCAGCTCTACTCACTCAGCAATGTATGCACACATCCCACAAACTTTTATTATCTATCTCCCTCTTAGGTATTCCAAAGCTCCTGTGTTTAAAAAAGAAATCTTTCCAGGGTTCCTTCATCTCTTACTTCAGTGGTCTCAACTTTCTACTAAAAGACAAAATGTGATCCGCTGGAGAATGGAATGGCAAACCACTCCAATATCCTTGACTCAAGAATCCCATCAACAGTATGAAAACTCATATTTATGTTAAGTAATATCTTATATAGAGCACTTAAAACAGGCTTTACCATTTAGAATATAAGATATAAAGAATCTCAAACATTTCAATCATTTACAATCATTAAGTACCCTACTGAAACATAATCACTGGCCCTGAACACATACATTATCTATTACTATGTAATTACTCCAAAACTTACTGACTTAATAATAAATATCTATTATCTCTTACAGTTTATTTGAGGTAAAAGAACTTAGGGTGGTTTTGGCTCTCTGTCTCTCTCAAGGTTGTAGTAGGCAAGGCTGTCAGGATCTGATAGCTTGATGAGCAGGAAAATCAACATGCATATTGGCCAATTCATGTGGCTGGCAGCAGGTACTGGTTGTTGGTACCTAGCCTCTACCTAGATGGTACCTAGTTCTCTACCATATGGGCTTCTCCACAAAGCTGATTGAATATCTCCATGACATGATGGCTGGCTTGATGACATGATCACAGAGCAAATGTGATGAGAGAGGTGGAGGTTATATCCTATTTATGGCCCAGTCTCAACAGTCACATAACATCACTTCTATTCATTAGAAATAAGTCACTATGTCCAGCCAGCATTCAAGGGGATGTGAATTTAGCTGTACATTTTGAAGGGACAGATGTCATAATTTGCAGGCATGTTTTAAAATCATCAATGGTTATATAGAGATGGAAATTATTTTAAAGCTTTATAGTTTATTTTGAGGTACAATTTATGTAAAGTAAAACTCATAAATCTTAAGTGTACAGCTGAGTAGTTTTACATGAGTATATACCTATGTAATCACCACCTAGATCAAAATATAGATTTTTGTTGTGTATAATATATAATATTTTCATCATCTTAGAAAGTTTCATTATGTGAATTACACTGAAGTTTCTATGTACACAATCACCATGTACAAACAAAGATACCTCTAGCTCTTTGTGTCTCATCTTTGTAGCTTGCCTTTACTTTTGATTTTCCCTACTGTTTGGGACCTCCAGTTGTATAGATGTGATGTGGGTGGACATCCTTGTCTTGTTCTCAACCTAGGAGAATATGTTCAGTATATCACCATAGGTAAAGTAAAGTGTTAGTCACTCAGTCGTGTCTGACTCTTTGTGATCCCATGGACTGTAGCCCACGAGGCTCTTCTGTCCCTGTGATTCTCCAGGCAAGAATACTGGAGTGGGTATTCCCTTCTCCAGGGATTGAACCCAGGTCTCTTGAGTTGCAGATAGATACTTTACTGTCTGAGCCACCTGGGAAACCCAATATTTCACCATATTTACCTGTAAGTGGCTTGTAGATAATTTTGATCAGATTAAGGAAGCTCCATTCCTAATTTGGTTAAGTTTTGGCTATAGACACGTAAAGAAAAATCAGAGCTCATAACTTTACTACTTGCTCCTAAACATTAAACATTAGCTAGAGTATTCCCTTTATCTGCAAATGTCCCTTATCTAATTTAGAGAAAAATCATGCCAGGTCTACATATTAAAAGAAAATTTCCAGAGCAGTCCTCATTTTCCAAATATACCAGTCTTCAAAAATGTATTTGTCAGTCCTTTGTAAATTGCAAGATTTTCTGTCATGGAAGCTTAATTATGTTTGGCACTTAACTATATAAGCCAGCTAGAAAAGTGTATTTAATCTACCTTGTGCTCAAAGTTACTGTCAGAGCTACTGGTGGGGGATGGTGGTGGAATTCTGGGGAGAAATGGAAGAAAGAAGAGAGAAAGCAGCAGCAGCAGCTACAGCTCATGGGGAAGACAGTTCTTGTCACAGACTACCACACAACCCCAGATCTGGGCGTGGCTGCCATTTACAAATTAGCTTCACATGAATCAGGGCTCTCTGAAGCCCACCATATGTGATGAAGAATTTTTAAATGTCTCAGCACCCAGCACATGTAGCTCTAAAAGCAATAAAGTTTAAAATAAGAACATTGGAATAGCACTGACAAAGTGGTCTCCAAATTTATTGTCGCATTTACTCTTCACAGCAGCCCTGTGAGGTTAACAGATTAGGGCATTGAGGTTTAGAGACATTTAGTGACTTGCCAAAGATCTCCCAGGCTAGAACATTTGCACCCAAGACCCGATCCAAGACTTAGGGCATGCGAACTTCATTGCATTGTGTTGACAACAGATTGTCAACTTTTATGTGTTTTCTTAATTCCTGCAACAGATGTGTCATGTTTAATGTAATTTTTTTGATTGTTCATCAAAAAAAATTGTTCATCTTTTATTATTATATATTTCAGTAGTGGAAAAAATGATTGTGGTCATATATATATATATGAAAATTATATATATATGAAAATTATGAAGGCCATGGTTTAGATTAACTTAAAAGACATTTTTTATGAAGTCCCCCTTTTTCTCCTTCAGAGTGGTCCTTGAGCATCAATCAGTGTTTGGTGGTTGCTTCTAGTAAGTCTTTGCTTCATTAATTTTGGTTGCTAAGTAAGGAGATCCACCTTTATCTGGGTGATTCAAAGTCATGCCTCTCCTGTGAACTGCTCTAATCTTGGCCTTGCTGGCAGATAGGCTTGCAACCCAAAATAAGATTTACTTCTCACCTACTCATTTTCTGCTCAAATCCTCCTTTATAGTAGGATGAAAAGCTAGGAGTTGATATCTTCTTTGCAGTTTCTGTGATTACTTGTCCTAGGGGTTTCCAGATCTGAAATACATAACAACTTGCAAATCCAAGAGCTGCAATACCCAGCCTCACAGCCATCAAACTTCTTGCCAGTCCACGGTCAAATATTGGCATCTAATAGCTTGGGGAGGGGAGAAGGGTGAGGGTTGTAGTGCAGGACCTCAAAAGAGATGGCAACGCTGCCAAGGGCTTAATGTAACTTTAGATGTTACTTTGATGTAAATTGAAGCAACTGTTCTAAAAATGACTATTTTTAGATCCCGAGCCTTGATCACAGTGCATTTAGACATTTTATTGAACAAATTATTTCTTCATCCACCTCCATGTATATACCTTTTTCACATTTTAGAAATTCTGCTCTAAAACATCTTTCAATATAGCACTTGTCAAATAAATTTTGACATGTCTTTAAAAGAAAGGAATTCTGTTTCAGGTGACAAGGTATAAAACTGGGACAAAGCTGATAAGGAAACAGTTCTGTAATTTGGCAAGTATACTAAACGTTACCCACCATAAGACTAATAATGATGAAAATCGTTCAGCATCATCATTTCATTCATATCAGCACATCTGTTTCCCACTGCCATATGCAAGGTCCTGCCTTGGACATTCAAGTCATTAGCAAGCATGTTGAGAACATATTTGTTTTTCAAATGGAAAAACACAAAGTATATATAATGCACTGAAGGATGTACACATTTTAGATGTTAGGTTGATTTTTACAGTATATGGTATTCTGCAAGGGTGCTTTTGAGACCAGATACTCAGGCAGTGGTGAGCAGGTGAAGGATGTCTCTGGTCTCCATTTACCAAAATCCCATTTAGCAAAGGACATTCAAATGCACCAGAGGGGAATGACATCAGGGCAAAGAGAGGCCTGGTGATCCCATTTCTAAGTGAGGCAACTGTGGATCCATCCAAAGGGCTGATAAAAGGGCAACTAATTGGGCTGGATATATGCCAGGGTAACTATGACGTAAAGATCCAGCAGGACAATGAAGGGCATCTCAATGTTTAAATAATAAATGAAAGCCTCTAGGGAAGACACATTCTCTTTTCTTAAAGTTTTTTTAATTAATATTTGAGCCAGATGACATCAGTGTCAAATATGAAAGGGCATATTTCCAAAGGCTGTTAATACTAGTCTCATTTGCTGTGTAAACAAGAACAGAAGTCATCAAAGCCAGAATGCCATTACTCCGTGGATTCTGAACATTCTAGAAGAGCTTATTGCTCTGTTTTTATTACTGTTGTTATTAAATCGTTGATTGGATCATCCCATGGAACATGAAAGTTTATAGCAAGATTGATTTTTCCGAAAGTAAAGCTGCAAAAGTATTTTAGTGTGGCTTAGACTGCCTTAATTTTCTGAAGTTCTCTTAAGGGAGAAAGCCAGTGGTATTAACAGTTGGTAGGCAGGATTTCAAAGGCTTTTTCATGGCTCTGGTTGCATGAAATCTTTTTTAAAAATTACCACCCCTCTAGACATTTATTTTAAAGTGTCTATCATAGCTTTGATGACTGCCAATCTAGATTTCAGACCTCTCCTCAGCTGCCATGTGACTAGTACATCACTTCCCACAGATAAAAGGATGGCAAGAACCCTTAGCCTCACAGGGAGAATCAGAGAATAGACACTGGCAAGAACTCTGTCTTTTCTGGAGGTCACCAGAGAAAAGTAAGGTGTTCTGTCATCCTTCCCTAATAGGTGATTTCTTAAACTAATTATTATTTCCTTTAAACATAGTCTCTACAAAATATCACAGGAAATTAGTTTTATACTCTCTCTTTTTTAACATTTATTTTTACTTATTTATTTATTTTAATTGGAGGCTAATTACTTTACAATATTATAGTGGCTTTTGCCATACATTGACATGAATCAGCCATAGGTGTACATGTGTTCGCTATCCTGAACACTCCTCCCACCTCCCTCCCCATCCCATCCCTCAGGGTCATCCCAGTGCAGCAGCCCTGAGCACCCTGCCTCATGCATTGAACCTGGACTGGTGATCTATTTCACATATGGTAATATACATGTTTCAATGCTATTCTCTCAAATCAACCCACCTTTGTCTTCTCCCACAGAGTCCAAAAGTCTGTTCTTTACATCTGTGTCTCTTTTGCGGTCTCACCTATAGGGTCATCATTCCCATCTTTCTAAATTCCATATATATGCATTAATATACCATATTGGTGCTTTTCTTTCTGACTTACTTCACTCTGTATATTAGGTTCCAGTTTCATCCACCTCATTAGAACTGATTCAAATGCATTCTTTTTAATGGCTGAGTAATATTCCATTGTGTATATGTACCACAGCTTTCTTATCCACTCGTCTGCAGATGGACATCTAGGTTGTTCCATGTTCTAGCTATTGTAAACAGTGCTTCGATGAACATTGGGGTACACGTGTCTCTTTCAATTCTGATTTCCTCAGTGTGTATGCTCAACAGTGGGATTGCTAGGTCATATGGCAGCTCTATTTCCAGTATTTTAAGGAATCTCCACACAGTTCTCCATAGTGGCTGTACTAGTTTGCATTCCCACTAACAGTGTAAGAGGGTTCCCTTTTCTCCACACTCTCTCCAGCATTTACTGTTTGTAGACTTCTTGATAACAGCCGTTCTGACAGGGGTGAGAAGATACCTCATTGTGGTTTTGATTTGCATTTATCTGATAATGAGTGATGTTGAGCATCTTTTCATGTGTTTGCTAGCCATCTGTATGTCTTCTTAGGAGAAATGTCTGTTTAGTTCTTTGGCCCATTTTTTGATTGGGTCATTAATTTTTCTGGAATTGAGCTGCAGGAGCTGCTTGTATATTTTTGCCTCCTTTGATGGCCAGCACACTAAGCGCAGGCAGTGGCGGCCGGAGCACTAAGCACGGCCAAGAGCTATCCCATGTCCGAGGTCAGGGACAGCAGCCTAGAGTGCCAGGCTGTGGTGGTGTAGGAACGGCCGAGAGGAGCTACCCCGTGTCTGAGGTCAAGGGCGATGGCTGAGAGGAGCCACCCTGCATCCGAGGCCAGGGGAAGCGCCCGAGGCCAGGGGCAGCAGCCAGAAGGAGCAACCCCACACCCGAGAAGTGGTGGCTGCCTGGGCTCAGGAGGGCCTAGAGGAGCCATCCCACACTGAAGGTCAGGAAGGGTGGCAGGAGGAGATACCCCTCATCCAAGGTAAGGAGCAGCAGCTGTGCTTTGCTGGAGCAGCCGTGAAGAGATACCCAACACCCAAGGTAAGTAAAATGGTAGGTGTTGCAAGAGGGCATCAGAGGGCAGACACACTGAAACCATACTCACAGAAATCTAGTCAATCTAATCACACTAGGACCACAGCCTTGTCTAACTCAATGAAACTAACCCAAGATGGGTGGGTCATGGTGGAGAGGTCTGACAGAATGTGGTCCACTGGAGAAGGGAACGGCAAACCACTTCAGTATTCTTGCCTTGAGAACCCCATGAACAGTAGGAAAAGGCAAAATGATAGGATACTGAAAGAGGTACTCCCCAGGTCAGTAGGTACCCAATATGCTACTGGAGGTCAGGGGAGAAATAAATTCAGAAAGAATGAAGGGATGGAGCCAAAGCAAAAACAATACCCAGCTGTGGATGTGACTGGTGATAGAAGCAAGGTCCCATGCTGTAAAGAGCAGTATTGCATAGGAACCTGGAATGTCAGGTCTATGAATCAAGGCAAACTGGAAGTGGTCAAACAGGAGATGGCAAGAGTGAACATTGACATTCTAGGAATCAGAGAACTAAAATGGACTGGAATGGGTGAATTTAACTCAGATGACCATTATATCTACTACTGTAGGCAGGAATCCCTCAGAAGAAATGGAGTAGCCATCATGGTCAACAGAAGAGTCCGAAATGCAGTATTTGGATGCAATCTCAGAAACGACAGAATGATCTCTGTTCGTTTCCATGGCAAACCATTCAGTATCACAGTTATCCAAGTCTATACCCCAACCAGTAATGCTAAAGAAGCTGAAGTTGAACAGTTCTATGAAGACCTACAAGACCTTTTAGAACTAACACCCCAAAAAGATGTCCTTTTCATTATAGGGGACTGGAATGCAAAAGTAGGAAGTTAAGAAACACCTGGGGTAACAGGCAAATTTGGCCTTGGAATGCGAAATGGAGCAGGGCAAAGACTAATAGAGTTTTGCCAAGAAAATGCACTGGTCATAGCAAACACCCTCTTCCAACAACACAAGAGAAGACTCTACACATGGACATCACCAGATGGTCAACACCGAAATCAGATTGATTATATTCTCTGCAGCAAAAGATGGAGAAGCTCTATACAGTCAACAAAAACAAGACCAGGAGCTGACTGTGGCTCAGATCATGAACTCCTTATTGCCAAATTCAGACTTAAATTGAAGAAAGTAGGGAAAACTGCTAGACCATTCAGGTATGACCTAAATCAAATCCCTCATGATTATACAGTGGAAGTGAGAAATAGATTTAAGGGCCTGTATCTGATAGATAGAGTGCCTGATGAACTATGGAATGAGGTTCGTGACATTGTACGGGAGACAGGGATCAAGACCATCCCCATGGAAAAGAAATGCAAAAAAGCAAAATGGCTGTCTGGGGAGGCCTTACACATAGCTGTGAAAAGAAGAGAGGTGAAAAGCAAAGGAGAAAAGGAAAGATATAAGCATATGAATGCAGAGTTCCAAAGAATAGCAAGAAGACATAAGAAAGACTTCTTCAGCAATCAATGCAAAGAAATAGAGGAAAACAACAGAATGGGAAAGACTAGAGATCTCGTCAAGAAAATAAGAGATATCAAGGGAACATTTCATGCAAAGATGGGCTCGATAAAGGACAGAAATGGTATGGACCTAACAGAAGCAGAAGATATTAAGAACAGATGGCAAGAATACACAGAAGAACTGTACAAAAAGGATCTTCACAACCCAGACAATCACGATGGTGTGATCACTCATNAGGCTGAGCGCCGAAGAATTGATACTTTTGAACTGTGGTGTTGGAGAAGACTCTTGAGAGTCCCTGGACTGCAAGGAGATCCAACCAGTCCATTCTGAAGGAGATCAACCCTGGGATTTCTTTGGAAGGAATGATGCTAAAGCTGAAACTCCAGTACTTTGGCCACCTCATGCGAAGAATTGACTCATTGGAAAAGACTTTGATGCTTGGAGGGACTGGGGGCAGGAGGAGAAGGGGATGACCAAGGATGAGATGGCTGGATGGCATCACGGACTCGATGGACGTGAGTCTGAGTGAACTCTGGGAGTTGGTGATGGACGGGGAGGCCTGGCGTGGTGCGATTCATGGGGTTGCAAAGAGTCGGACATGAATGAGCGACTGAACTGAACTGAACTTGTCAATGATAAGGTGTTCATAGGTGCATGGCTTTATCTCTGGGCTTTCTATTTTGTTCCATTGATCTATTCTTCTGTCTTTGTGCCATTATCATACTTTCTTGATGACTGTAGCTTTGTAGTATAGTCTGAAGTCAGGCAGGTTGATTCCATTCTTCTTTCTCAAGATAGCTTTGGCTACTCGAAATTTTTCTTATTTCCATACAAATTGTGAAGTTATTTGTCCTAGTTCTCTGAAAAATACCTTTGTAGCTTGATAGGGATTGCATTGAATCTATAGATTGCTTTGGGTAGTATACTCATTTTCACTATATTGATTCTGCCAATCCATGAATGTGGTATATTTCTCCATCTATTTGTGTCATCTTTGATTTCTTTCATCAGTGTTTTATTGTTTTGTATATACAGGTCTTTTGTTTCTTTTGGTAGATTTATTCCTAAATATTTTATTCTTCTCATTGCAATGGTGAATGGAATTGTTTCCTTAATTTCTCTTTTTGTTCTCTCATTGTTAGTGTATAGGAATGAAAGGGATTTCTGTGTGTTAATTTTATATCCTGTAACTTTACTATATTCATTGATTAGCTCTAGTAATTTTCTGGTGGAGTCTTTAGGCTTTTCTACGTAGAGGATCATGTTATCTGCAAACAGTGAGAGTTTTACTTCTTTTCCAATCTGGATTCCTTTTATTTCTTTTTCTTCTCTGATTGCTGTGGCTGAAACTTCCAAAACTATGTTGAATAGTAGTGGTGAGAATGGGCATCATTGTCTTGTTCCTGACTTTAGGGGAAATGCTTTCTATTTTTCACCATTGAGGATAGTATTTCCTGTGGGTTTATCATATATAGCTTTTAATATGTTGAGGTATGTTCCTTCTATGCCTGCTTTCTGGAGAGGTTTTTTTTTTTTTTAATCATAAATGGGTGTTGAATTTTGTCAAAGGGTTTCTCTGCATCTATTGAGATAATCATATGGTTTTTATCTTTCAATTTGTTAATGTGGTTTATCACATTGATTTGTGAATGTTGAAGAATCCTTGCATCCCTGGGATAAAGCCCACTTGGTCATGATGTATGATCTTTTTAATATGTTGTTGGATTCTGTTTGCTAGAATTTTGTTAAGGATTTTTGCATCTATGTTCACCAGTGATATTGGCCTGTAGTTTTCTTTTTTTGTGACATCTTTGCCTGGTTTTGATATTAGGGTGATGGTGGCCTCATAGAATGAGTTTGTAAGTTTACCTTCCTCTGAAATTTTCTGGAAGAGTTTGAATAGGATAGGTGTTAGCTCTTCTCTAAATTTTTGGTAGAATTCAGCTGTGAAGCTGTCTGGTCCTGGGCTTTTGTTTGTTGGAAGATTTCTGATTACAGTTTTGATTTCTGTGCTTGTGATGGGTCTGTTAAGATTTTCTATTTCTTCCTGGTTCAGTTTTGGAAAGTTATACTTTTCTAAGAATTTGTCCATTTCTTCCAAGATGTCCATTTTATTGTCATATAGTTGCTGATAGTAGTCGTCGCTTATGATCCTTTGTATTTCTGTGTTGTCTGTTGTGATGTCTCCATTTTCATTTCTAATTTTGTTGATTTGATTTTCCTCTTTTTTTCCTGATGAGTCTGGCTAATGGTTTGTCTGCTTCTCAAAGAACCAGCTTTTAGCTTTGTTGAGTTTTGCTATAGTCTCCTTTGTTTGTTTTTCATTTATCTCTGAGCTAATTTTTATGATTTCTTTCCTTCTAATAACCCTGGGGTTCTTTTTTTTCTAGTTGCTTTAGGTGTAGAGTTAGATTATTTATTTGATTTTTCTCTTGTTTCTTAAGGTAAGCTTGTATTGCTATGAACCTTCCCCTTAGTGCTGCTTTTACTGAATCCCATAGGTTTAAGGTTGTTGTGTTTTCATTTTCATTCATTTCTATGCATAATTTGATTTCTTTTTTGATTTCTTCTGTGATTTGTTGGTTATTCAGAAGCATGTTGTTTAGCCTCCATATGTTTGTATTTTTTAATAGTTTTCTTTTTTCCCTGTGCTACTGCTGCTGCTCAGTCGCTTCAGTTGTGTCTGACTCTGTGCGACGCCATAGACAGAAGCCCACCAGCCTCCCCCGTCTCTGGGATTCTCCAGGCAAGAACACTGGAGTGGGTTGCCATTTCCTTCTTCAATGGGTGAAAGTGAAAAGTGAAAGGGAAGTCACTCAGTTGACATCTAATCTTACCACATTGTAATCAGAAAAGATGCTTGGAATTATTTCAATTTTTTTGAATTTACCAGGGCTAGATTTAAGGCCCAGGATGCGATCTATCCTGGAGAAGGTTTCATGTGCACTTGACAAAAAGGTGAGATTCATTGTTTTGGGGTGAAATAGATATCAATTAGGTCTAACTGGTCAAGTGTATCATTTAAAATTTGTGTTTCCTTGCTAATTTCCGTTAGTTGATCTATCCATAGGTGTCAGTGGGGCATTAAAGTCTCCCATTATTATTATGTTACTGTTAATTTCCCCTTTCATATTTGTTAGCATTTGCCTTACATATTGCAGTGCTCCTATGTTGGGTGCATATATATTTATAATTGTTGTATCTTCTTCTTGGATTGATCCTTTGATCATTATGTAGTGTCCTTCTTTGTCTCTTCACAGCCTTTATTTCAAAGTCTTTTTATCTCATATGAGTATTGCTACTCCTGCTTTCTTTTGGTCTCCATTTGTGTGAAATATCTTTTTCCAGCCCTTCACTTTCAGTCTGTATGTGTCCCTTGTTTTGAGGTGGGTCTCTTGTAGACAGCATATATAGTGGTCTACATATATAGGGAAGCTTGCATCAGTGTTCCAGTAGGTGGAGCTGGATCTCCTCTCTCTGGAGTGCAATGAAGTGTCCAGTAGTGAGTTCTGAGGTGTCTATGGGTTTGGTGTGAGTTTTGTCCGTCTGTATTTTAATGCTCAGGGTTATGTTCCTCATTGTTGGAGAATTAGCTTGGTATGTCTTGCTGTGAAACTTGTTGGCTCTTGGGTGGAGCTTCGTTTCAGTGTAGGTATGGAGGCTTTTGGATGAGCTCTTGTCAATTAACATTCCCTGGAGTCAGGAGTTTTCTGGAGTTCTCAGGTTTTGGATTTAAGCCTCCTGCCTCTGGCTTTCAGTCTTATTCTTCCAGCAGTTTCAAGACTTCTCCATCCATACAGCACTGATGATAAAACATCTAGGTTAATGGTGAAAAGATTCTCCACAGTGAGGGATACCCAGAGAGGTTCACAGAGTTACATGGAGAAGAAGAGAGGGAGGGGGGAGATAGAGGTGACCAGGAGGAGAAGAGGGGAAATCAAAAAGGAGAGAGACAGATCTAGCTAGTAATTAGTTCCCTAAGTGTTCTCCACAGCCCAGAACACCCAAAAAGATTCACAGAGTTGGGTAGAGAAGAGAATGGGGACGGAGGAGATAGAGGTGACCTGGGGGAGAAAAAAGAGAGTCAAAAGGGGGAGAGAGCAATCAAGCCAGTAATCATATTCCTAAGTAAAAATGGGTACTGAAGATTGGATTCTTAAAGGTACAAAATTGATTTAAAAAAAAAAGCAAACATCAAAAATCTAGAGATTAGATTCNAAGAACTTAAAAATTAAAAAAAAAATTTTTAATTACAAAATAATAATAGTAAAATATATATAGGAATTTTTCTGGACCTGTTGAGGGCTATTGTGGGGTCAGTTCAATTTCAGATGGTTCCTTGTTCTAGCTTATACTTCTTCTCAAGGTCTATAGGCCCCTTCCAATGTAGTTAGTTTCATCTACTGGGTTTTAATCTGTTGCACCTGTCACTTCCACAGCTGTTCCCTCTTCTTTGTTTATTTTGGCTTCCTCTGTTTGCAAGTCTCTTCAGTGTCTAATTTCCAAGGAGGTGAAGGTGGTCATTTATTTAGGCTAACTTGTTCAGTTGTACTGTGGGGAGGGAGGAACACTGCAAACAAACATCACTGGTGTGTGGAGGGAGTGCTGGTAGTGTCTCGGCCACACTGGGTTTACCTCTGCTCATGGCGTGTGTGCTTTCCTGGTCTACACTGCTCAGGCTCCAGGTTGCTCTGCAGGGGAACTGTCTAAAGTGAGCCCTGGATTACATACACTTCCCAGGTCTAAGCTGCTCAGGTTCAGGTTCTTGGGTATTCCACAAAGGCACAGACTCGGTTGGGCCTGCATTTTGTGCCCTTCCCAGGTCCGAGCAGCTCAGGTGACCAGGTGCTTGGCAAGTGCACTCTCCCAGTTGGGTGGTGAGTCTTATCACCTCCTCCATCCCAGCCCTTCAGTTTCCTGGGTGCACCGTGAGAGTGCCATCTCAGGTGTGCCATGTATCTCCTCTGGAGAGCTGATCTCTGACTGCGACCCTCTTGACAGATGTCAACTATCCAGGATCCCAGGAAGACTTCGTTAGTAACTGGGAGCCTGCTCACAGTTTGGTAGAGGATGCTGTCTCTGGGGCCAAGATTGCCCCTTGTCTTTCAGCTCTGGCTGTCACCCACCTACCTTTTCTGCCTCCGGTGGGGGAAGGGGCCAGTCCGCAGCTGGCTAGCTCTCCTCTGGTATTTGCTCAATCCTTTG
This sequence comes from Redunca redunca, assembly GCA_006410935.1. Lineage (NCBI taxonomy): Eukaryota > Metazoa > Chordata > Mammalia > Artiodactyla > Bovidae > Redunca > Redunca redunca. The sequence continues at coordinate 532,838 of SJYQ01003703.1, read as the reverse complement.
TTCTGTGAGCAGGCCAGGCTGTGCCTCGGAGCTTTCTGTGGGAAAGTTCTCTCTCTTTTTTTTTCTCTCTGGCTATCCCACAGTTTGGGTTGCTATCTCACATTAGCGCCCTCAGATTGTCCTCAGGGCATTGAGGCCTGGTCCCCACCCTATGCATACAGCCCATGCCTCCTTGTTAAGCCCCCATTCGCTGCTGGTGGATGTGAACTTCTGGGCTACCTCTCCGCTGGGAGCCACGGCTAGGCACATAATCTGTGGGTTCTTTTTTTTCTTTAACTCTTGGTTATGTTGCCCTCTGAGATTCTGAAACTCCCCACAGACCTGCTGGTGAGAGGGTTTCCTGGTGTTTGGAAACTTCTCCTCCTTCACAACTCCCTCTCCAGGACGGGTCTCCATCCCTAACTCTTTTGTCTCTCTTTTTATCTTTTATATTCTGCCCTACCTCCTTTCAAAGAGAATGCGCTGCCTTTCTGGGTGCCTGGTGTCCTCCACCAGCGTTCAGAAGCTGTTTGTGGAATTTGCTCAGCGTTCAAATGATCTTTTGATGAATTTGTGGGAGAGAAAGTGGTCTCCCCATCCTATTCCTCTACCCATACTCTTACTGAGTATTTTTTCATGTCTTTTCCAGTGAAATTCACATTGCTTACCCCTATTCACAGTTTGTGGTATTTTTAAAAACTCTAGTTCTAGTGTATATTTTTTTTCACACTCCCTTAATGATCTTGATTATTGAAAATTATTTCACATTAGTCAATTGATTTCATCTTCTGTACTATGTGGCCTGTGAAATCTTACTGCTATAGTAAGGAGTTGGGCCTGAACTCCAGGTGTGGGAGACTGTACTCCAGGAGTTTGGACCACTACAGAATTCCTCATCCTATAGATCATGAATAGACAAGAGCCCTCCCAAAGGCCTCCAACTCAACACTAAGACCAAGCCCCACTCAAGCCAGCAAGCTTCAGTGCAGGATGTCCCATGACAATCCTTCAACAAAGCAGGAGCACAACCCTGCACATTAGCAGACAGGCTACTGAAAGCCATACTGAAGCCACAGACAACCCAAAACACACTACCGACATGACATTGTCCTTCAGAGAGATACAATCTAGCTAAATCAAAAAGAACACTATCACAAATCAATCCAACCAGGAAAACTTCATAAGACATTGGTCCAATACCACCAAGGGGAGGCAGACTCCACAATTCAGAGGAACTATGACCATCCAGCATACAGAAAGGACACCCAAACACAGTAATTTAAAACAAAATGTAAAGACAGAGAAACATCCAACAAATGAAGGAACATGATAAAAACCCACAAGATTAAACAAATGAAGAGGAAATAGGCAATCTACTTGAAAAGAATTCAGCATACTGATAGTAAAGATGATCCAAAATCTTGAAAATAAAATGGAGGCATGAATAAACAGACTGGAGGCACAGATTGAGAAGACATAAGAAATGCTTGTAAGGACTTTGAAGAATTAAAGAATAAACAATCAACAATGAACAACGAAATAACTGAGACTAAAAATACACTGGAGGGAACAAACAGCAGAGAAACTGAAACAAAAGAATGGGTAAGTGAGCTATAAATTAGAATGGAGGAAATAGCTGAAACAGAACACAATGAAAAAAAAAGAATAAAAAGTATGAGGACAGTCTCAGAGACCAATGAAATGGCTTTAAATGTAACAACATTCAAATCATAGGAGTCCTGGAAGAAGAAGATGAAAGAAAATGGCATGAGAAAATATTGAGATTATAATTGAAAATTTCCCTAAAATGGGAAAGAAAATAGCCACCCAAGTCCAAGAAGCCCAGAGAGTCCCATATAGGATAAACTCAAGGAGAAACCCATCAAGACACATATTAATCAAACTAACAAAAATTAAACACAAAGAACAAACATTAAAAGCTGCAAGGGAAAAGCAACAAATAAGATTCAAAGGGATCTCCATAAGGCTAACAACTGATCTTTCAACAGAAACTCTACAAGCCAGACATATTTAAAGTGATGAAAGGGGAAAAACTACAACCAAGATTATTATTCTAGCAAGAATCTCATTCAGATTCAAAGGAGAAATCAAAAGCTTTACAGATGAGCAAAAGCTAAGAGAATTCAGCACCACCAAGTCAGTTCTTCAACAAATGCTAAAGGAACTTTTCTAGACAGGAAACACAAAAAGAAGAGGCCTATAAAAACAAACCCAAAACAATAAAGTAAATGGTAGCAGGGTCATACATACCAAAAATTACCTTAAATGTACATGGGCTAAATGCTCCATCCAAAGTCAAAGGCTGGCTGAATGGATACAAAAATGAGACACCTATCTACAAGAGATACACCCCAGGCCTAGGTATGCACACAGACTGCAAGTGAGGGGCTGGAAGAAGATATCCCATGCACTAGAAATCAAAAGAAAGCAGGAGTAGCAACACACATATCAGATACAATAGACTTTAAATTAAAGACTGTTACAAGAGACAAGGAAAAGACAGTATACAAGGATCAAGATATCAATCCAAGAAGAAGATATAAAAATTATTTAATATATATGCATTCAATATAGGCACAACTCAATGCATAAGGCCAATGCTAACATCAATTAAAGAGGAAATTGACTGTAACACAACAATAGTGGGGGAATTTAATAACCTACTCACACCAATGAATAGATCATCCAGACCAAATGATACATTGGACCATTTGTACCTGATTGATATGTATGATAGGTACAGGCTATTTCATCTAAAAACAAAAAGACAACTTTTTTCTTAATTGCACTTGGAACATTCTCCAGGATAGATCATATCTTGGGCCACAAATAAAGCCTTGGTAAACTTAAAAAAAAATGAAATCATTTCTAGCATCTTCTCTGACCACAACACTAAGATGAGACATCAAATTCAGAAAGAAAAAAGCAAAAAAAAAAAAACTATCAAAAACTCAAACACCTTGAGGCTAAACAACATACTGTTGAATAATCAGCAGATCACTGAAGAAATCAAAAAGGAAATTAAAATGTACCTAGAAACAAATGACAATGAAAACAAGAAAGCTCAAAATCTATGGGAGGCAGTAAAAGCAATGTTTAGAGGGAAGTTTATGGCAATCAACCCTATCTCAAGAACCAGAGAGACATCAAATAAATAATCTAACTTTACACATAAAGGAATCGGAAAAAGAAGAACAAAAAATCTCCAAAGTTAGTAGAAGGAAAGAAAGCATAAATATCAGAGCAGAAATAAATGAAAAAGATATGAAGGAGACAATAGCAAAGATCAATAAAACTAAAAACTGGTTCTCTGAGAAGATAAAATTGACAAACCATTAGCCAGACTCATCAAGAAAAAAGAGAGAAAACTCAAATCAATAAAATTAGAAATGAAATAGGAGAAGTTACAATAGACAATGCAGAAACAAAGGTTCATAAGAGATTACTATGAGTAGTCTTATATGCCAATAAAATGGACCTGGAAAAAATACACATATTTTTTGAAAAATATAACCTTCAAAACTGAACCAGGAAGAAACAGAAAATACAGACAGACCAATCACATACATAGAAATTGAAACTTTAATAAAAAATCTCCCCCCACCCTACCCATAAAGCCCAGGGCCAGATGGCTTCACAGGTGAATTCTACCAAAAGGTTAGAGAAGAGCAAACACATATCCTGCTCAAATTCTTCCCCATAATTGTAGGAGAAGAAAACTCCTAAACTTACGCTAAGAGGCCACCATTATCCTGATACCAAAACCAGACAAAAATACCACCAACAAAGAAAATTAAAGGAAAATATCACAGATGAACATAAATGCAAAAATCATCAACACAACTCTAGCAAACAGAATCCAAGAACACATTAAAGATATCAGACACTACGATCAAGTGAGCTTTATCCCAGAAATGCATGTATTCTTCATAATATGCAAATCAATCAATGTGACACATCATATAACCAAATTTAAAGATAAAATTCATATAATCATCTGAATAGATGCAGATAAAGATTTTTACAAAATTCAACACCATTTATGATAAAGAAAAAAAACTCTCCAAAGAGTAGGCATAGAAGCAAGAGGATGTGGTGTGCTGAGTCACTTCAGTCATGTCCGACTCTGTGCAACCCTATGAACTATAGCCTGTCAGGCTTCTCTGTCCATGGGATTCTCCAGGCAAGAATACTGGGCTGGGTTGTCATACCCTTCTCTAAGGGATCTTCCCAACCCAGGGATCGAACCTGGACTCCTCCACTGCAGGCAGATTCTTTGCCACCAAGCCATCCGGGAAGCCCATAGAAGGAACATACTTCAACATAAAAATGTCATATATGACAAACTCACAGCAAACATATTCTCAATGGTGAAAAATTGAAAACATTTCCTCTATTTTTCAATGCAATTACTATCAAGCTACCAATGGCATTTTCCACAAAACTACAACAAATAATTTCACAATTTGTAGAAAACAGAAAAGATCCTGAGTAGCCAAAGCAATTTTGAGAAAGAAGAATGGAGCTGAAGCAATCAATCTTCCAGATTTCAGACTTTACCAAAAAGTTAGAGTCACAGAAATAGTACAGTACTGGCACAAAATAGAAATATAGACCAGTGGAACAATGTACAAAACCCAGAGACAAATCCATGCACCTATGGGCACCTTCGGAGAAAGCAATAGCAACCTACTCCAGTACTCTTGCCTGGAAAATCCCATGGATGGAAGAATCTGGTAGACTGCAGTCCATGGGGTCGATAAGAGTCAGACACGACTAAGCGACTTCACTTTCACTTTTCACTTTCATGCATTGGAGAAGGAAATGGCAACCCACTCCAGTGTTCTTGCCTGGAGAATCCCAGGGACAGGGGAGCCTGGTGGGCTGCCGTCTATGATGTCGCACAGGGTTGGACACGACTGAAGTGACTTAGCAGTAGCAGCAGCAGCATGGGCACCTTGTCTTTGGCAAAGGAGACAAAAATATACAATGGAGAAGAGACCGTCTCTTCAATAAGTGGTGCTGGGAAAACTGGTCAACTACATGTAAAAGAATGAAATCAGAACACTTCCTAAGTGTTACACAAAAATAAACTCAAGATAGATTAAAGACCTAAATGTAAGACCAGGAACTATAGAACTCTTGGAGGAAAACATAGACATAAACCACAGATCAAGATCCTCTGTGACCCACCTCTCAAAGTAATGGAAATAATAACAAAAATAAACAGTTCAGTTTAGTTCAGTTCAGTCACTCAGTCGTGTCTGACTCTTTGCGACCCCATGAACCACAGCATGCGAGGTGTCCCTGTCCATCACCAACTCCCAGAGTCCACCCAAACCAATGTTCATTGAGTCAGTGGTGCCATCCAACCATCTCATCCTCTGTCATCCCCTTCTCCTCCTGCCCTCAATCTTTCCCAGCATCAGGGTCTTTTCAAATGATTCAGCTCTTCACATCAGGTGGCCAAAGTATTGGAGTTTCAGCTTCAACATCAGTCCTTCCAATGAACACCCAGGACTGATCTCCTTTAGGATGGACTGGTTGGATCTCCTTGAAGTCCAAGGGACTCTCAAGAGTCTTCTCCACCACCACAGTTCAAAAGCATCAATTCTTCGGCACTCAGCTTTCTTCACAGTCCAACTTTCACATCCATACATGACCACTGTATTAGAGAAATGCAAATCAAGACTACAATGAGGCATCACCTCACACCAGCCAGAATGATGATCATCAAAAAATCTACAAATGAGAGAACAAGATGGTGGAGAAGTAGGTGGATGTGGAGTACATCTCTCTCTATGGATACATCAGGAACACACCTTAAGACACAGAATATCTTGTGGAACACCAGCTGAGAGCAGGCAAGGGTACCTGACTAATGGAAAAGATATATAGAACCACACAGAATTCAGTAGGACAAAGCAAGGAAGGGAAAAAAATAAGAGAGTGAGCAGGACTGGACCTGCACCTGAGGGGTGGGGGGTGGGAGAAGTGAAGCAGGGGTTAGATCCCCACATTGCGACAATTGTTTGGGACAGAGGGGAAGCGTTTGAGGCTGTTGGAGAGTGAAACAGCAGGTCCATGACAGTCTAAATGGAGTGAGAATCACACAAACAATCCTTGCCCAGACAGGGATGCAAGTCCCCTAGAAAGTGCAGCAGCTGGGAGTTGGAGCCATAAGGATTGGAGAGCAATATTGGGGGGATGTCTGCTGTTGACTGCAAGGAGACAACCTGAGGGGACATGAAGGAGGAGACTGCAGTGGGAAATGACTGTGGAGGAAAACCAGGCAGCCATGGAGGCAAGGCGATACTGCTGAGTCATGCATGGGGGTGGAGCCATCACTGTAGCCTCTCTCTCCTCACACAACACTGGCAGCTGAACATAGAAAAAGACTCCAGAGAGGCTGGCTTTTTAAGCACCTGATGTGTGAAGCAAAAGAAAAGGACCCCAGCCAGGGTGGTCATTTAAGTGCCTGATGTGCCAAGCAACAGAGAATGACCAGCCAAAGAGGCACCCTGACCACTATCTGCCAGAGGCTAGAAAAAAACTGATAGGACCATAGTTTGTGGGGCTGAGACAGTCAGTGTCCCTACACACTTCTTGCCTCCAAGGTCTCCGTGATTCAAGCAGTTGTGTCACTTCTATACTCAGTCCTCAATGGGGCAGAGCTGCCAGAGGCTAGGAAAAAACCCTAATAGCATCACATCTCCTGTGACAATAGCCACCAGCACCCCTCTATATCTGGCATTTTCAGAGTCCTTGTGATCCAGGCAACTGCACCACTTTCATACTCGAACCCCACTGGGACAGAGATGCCAGAGGCTAGAAGAATACCCTAAGAGCACCATATTTCCTGCTGCCCTAGCCACCGGCTCTCCAAAGAACCTGGTGGTCCCAGGGCCCCTGCAATCCAAGCAGCTGTGCCACCTCCACACCTGACCCTCACTGGGGCAGACCCAAGTCCTCCAGGGCAGACTCAGGAGCAAAACTCCTGTGGACGACTCACATGCAGAGGTGAAGATAAAATCACAATTGAAACTCAGGGGCAGTGTGGCTAAAGTAGAGGACCCAAAATCTTCCCACCAGCTGTACAAGCTTCAGATTAAATCCACGTGATCAACTAGGCAAACTCTGTGCTGATGGAATATAAAAAAGGACAATGAGAGCTCCAACAAAAGAAAATGCACTGTCTCCTCCTGCCTCTGGTTTTTGGTTCCAACCTTTTACAGTAGCATCAAGACTTCTCCGTTCACACAGCACTGAAGACAAAACCCCTAGATTAATGAGAAAAAACTCTCCACAGCCAGGAATACCCAAAGAGATTCACAAAGTTATATAGAGAAGAAAAGACGGAGGAAGGAGAAAGAGGTGACCAGGAGGAGAACAGGGAGAGTCAAAAGGGAAAAGAGCAATCAAGCCAGTAATCAAATCCCTACGTGAAAATGGATACTAACAATTAAATTCTTAATGGTACAAAATTAATATCAAAAGATAAAAAAAGCAAAACTTAAAAACCTAGAATAAAAATTAGACTCTCAAAAGAAAAATATATAAGAAAACAAAATTAAAAAAAAANAATTAGACTCTCAAAAGAAAAATATTAAAAAAAAACTAAATCAGACATAAAAAGCCATATTAGGACAGTATGAGGGAAAAAAGAAAAAGAGGATGAGAAATAAAGTTTAAAAAAAGAATAAAAAATTTTAAAAATCATGTTTTTTATGATTAAAAAATAGTAATATTATAGAAAAATATACCTAGGAATTTCTCTGGAGCTGTTGTGGGCAGTGTGGTATCATTTTAGTGTCAGATAACATTTTGTTCCTTCTTGTACTCGTTCTCAAAGTCTACAGTTGCCCCTCAAATCCGCAGTCTGAGTTTAACTGAAGAATTTTAATCTGTGTATACCTGCCACTTCTGGGACAATTCCCCCTTCTTTTCTTTGCTTAGGTTGACCTCCTCTGCTTGCAAGTCTCTTCCGTGTCTAATATCCACTCTGACACGAGGGGGCGAAAGTGGCCTCTTATTCGGGCTCACTTGCTCAGTTGTGCTGTGGAGAGGGACAGTGCAAACAAACACAGCTGCGATGTGTGGGGAATGCTCACAGTGGGTGGACCAAAGGAGGGTTGCCACAGCCCAAGGCAGTGTGCACTTCCCAGATCCAAGCTGCTCCGGGTCCCAGCAGTGCTTCGAGGGCACAGTCCCAGGTGGGCTGTACATTTCCTAAGCCAAGCTGGTCTCAGGCTGTGGTACTCCTGGCAGATATGAACCATCCAGTATCCTAGGAAGACTTGGTTAGTGACTGTTGGCCCACTAAGCTTGGCAGGAGGTGTGGTCTCTGGGGCCGAGATTGCAGTGGCCCCTTGCTTTCTGCATCTGGTTGTTGTGCACCTGCCTCTCTGCCTCCAGGGAGGGCTGTAAATGGCAGCAGTCTTGCTCTCCTTTGTTATTTGGGCACGATCCTTTGATCCTTTGTTCTGTGAGCACTCCAGGTCACAGTGTGGCATTAGAGCCTTCCCATGGGAAAGGAGTTTTGTCTTTCTTTGTCTCTCTGGCATTCCCATGGTTTGGGTTGCTATGTCACATTAGCCCCCTCAAAGTGTCCTCATGGCATCCAACCCCAGTCCTTACCCTAAGGACTGACCACGTAGCCTGCACCTTTGCATCCAGCCTCCACTTGCTGCCTGCAGGCAGACACGAGTGTGTGAGCCACTTCTTAGCTAGTAAATTCTGTCATGATTTTTATTATTATTATTATTATGCTTCCCTCTGGGATTCCAAAATCCCCTACTGACCTGCCTGTGAGAGGGTTTCCTATCGTGTGAAAACATCTCCTCCTCCATGACTCCCTGCCCAGGATGGATCTCTGTCCTGAAAATCTTTGTCTCCCTTTTCGTCTTTATCTTTTGTTCTACTTCATTTTGAAGAGATAGGTTTGCCTTTCTGGCGGTCCTCTGCCAGTGTTCAGAAGCTGTTTTGTAGAACTTGCTCCACCTGCAGATGATTTTTGGTGTATTTGTTGGGGAGAAAGTGGTCTCCTAGTCTCATTCCTCCACTATCTTGGGACCACTCTCAAAATAGACTGTTAAATCAATAAGATGTTTCAAATAAGCCTTAGAGTAACCACAAAACAGACACTTAAGTAGATACACTCAAGATAAGGAGAAAGGAATCAAAATATACCACTATATAAAATCATCAATTCACAAGAGAAGATAGCAAGAGGGAAAGAAAGGGGGGAAAGAAACTACAAAACAGCCAGAAGACAATAAACAAAATGGCAATAGTAAGTCCTTACCTATCAATAATTATTTAAATATGAATAGATTAAATTCTCCAACCAAAAGGAGTGAAGTGGCTGAATGGATAAAGTAAAATAAGACCCAATTACGTGCTGCCTATAAGAGACTCACTTCAGCTTCAAGTGACACATTGAGACACACAATGGCAAAAGATATTCCATACAAAGTAAAGTAAAAAAAGTAAAACAAAAGGTATATATATTTATATTAGATAATAAGTAAATACAGCTTTGGCTTTAAGTCAAAAGGTATAACAAGAGACAAAAAGCATCATTGTATGATGATAAAGGGACAAATTCATCAAGAGGATATAACCACAGTAAATATTTATGCACCCAATATTGGAGCACCTAAATATATCAAGCAAACACTACCAGATCCAAAGGCAATAACAGACAAAAGTGAAGTCGCTCAGTCGTGTCTGACTCTTTGCGACCCCATGGACTGTAGCCTACCAGGCTCCTCTGTCCATGGGATTTTCCAGGCAATAGTACTGGAGTGGATTGCCATTTCCTTCTCCAGCGGATCTTCCCGACCCAGTGATGGAACCCAGATCTCCCACATTGTAGACAGATGCTTTACTGTCTGAGCCACCAGGGAAGTCCACTAATAACAGAAAACAGTACAATAAAGGGGACTTCCATATCCCCACTTTCAGCAAAGTATAGGTCATTCAAACAGATAATCAATATGGAAACATTGGATCTGAACTATACTTTAGAGCATATAGGCCTAACAGATATACACAGAACATTTCACCCAAAGACAGCAGAATACACCATCTGCTCTAGTCCACACAGTATAATCTCCAGGATAGGTCATATATTAGGTCACAAAACCAGTCTCAACAAATTTTAAAAGACTGAAAATATGTGAAGTATTTTATCTGACTGACCATGTCAAACTAGAAGTCAATAATAAGAAGAAACCATAAAATTCACATACATGAAAATCAAACAACACAGTCTTAAACAACAAACGGATCAAATATTTTGACTTTATCTTCTGAAAAGTTGTAAAACTTATTTTACAAAGCCAGCATTAGAAAGAAAAGAAAGAAAGAAATTGAAGTTGCTCAGTTGTGTCCGACTCTTTGCAACCCTGTGGACTGTAGCCCACCAGGCTCCTCTGTCCACGGGATTCTCCAAGCAAGAATACTGGAGTGGGTTGCCATTTTCTTCTCCAAGGGATCTTCCTGACCTGGGGATTGAATCCAGGTCTCCCACATTGCAAGCAGAGGCTTTAACCTCTGAGCCACCAGGGAAGCCGCCAGATAGTATACTACAAACAAAACAACAGAAAACCTACAAGATTCATCTCAAACACCACATTTTCCATGAAGTTTTTCTTCTTCTCCCAATTGGAGAAAAATGCATTTGTGCAAAATGCCTGGTCTTTGTTGTCAAATAGACCTAGGCTTGAATCTTGACTTCATTTAAAGCTCTATGGTCTTGGTCGTGTTTCTTAGCTTCTCTGAACCCCAGTTAATGCACCTGCAAACTTGTTCGTATTATGCAAAATACTATATGAAAAAAATAGCTTGGCAAATAGTTCCCCAAGGGATTTCATTTCCCTTCTTCTCTTTTTCTAGTTTAGAAAGTCACTAGGCACATAAGGTTAATATTTCCCTCTAATTTGGAACTTACCTGTACTACAATTCACCAGTGTCAACAACTTCTTCTCTTGCCACTATTTTTCTTCTGCAGTTCCATAATCAACTCAAATTTGTTGAATTCAGCACCAGACGTCAGAGATGCTGGAGACAAAGTGTGTCTGACTGGCCCAGACTCAAAACTTTCAAAGTTAAATTGCAAAGGAATGCAGTACATTCAGGTTCTACAAAGCAGATTCTACAAAACCAGAAGTAATTATGTAAGAATAATTAGATAACAGCACAATCAGGGAGACTTCAGGGAGCCTTTGATAGGTAATTTAGGGACACATTTTCAAAAGGAAAAGAAATGTTTTCTTCCACTAAACAAATTAAAAACTAAATAATTTAATGTAAGTCTATCTTCTGTAACAATCAACTTAAATGTAATTAGATGCAAATGGATATGAATCTTTTAGGGATAATGTATTGTGGTGATAATTTAATTATACACTTCAAATAGATTAATTTTATTGGATATAAATTATACTTCAATAGAGTTGTTTTTTTAAAAAAAGGATAATTGGGGGAAAGACGGTGCACTAAGTTGTTACTACATCTGATTGTCAATTCAGTGCTAGGGCTATTGTAATCTCTTTTCATCTTAGTTGCTCAAAGTAGATCTTTGATCCACATTTGTTGAGTGAATTTGTTTTATAGGCAACTAAACATTTAATATTTTTATCTGTTTCATATTTATGACTTTTAAATATGCCTTTTGAACGTATGTCAAAATTTTGGAGGAAATGATTTTTTTTTTAAATTTTTTTTTGGAGAGAAGAGCTTTGAAGGTCCAGTCATGGCACTCACCTACACTAATAATAATTCAGACTGAGATCTGAGCTAACAGGAGGGCAGATTAGCCCCGGGAAGCTTGGTCAAAAATCCTCCTGTTTTCCATACTGTATGCTTATTCACGGAAGAAAACAAGTAATAAAACAAAGAAACTATATTGAAGTGATCACATAAAGCAGTTTAACATGCCATGAGAAGAAATCATGAAACTTATTTAAAGATACGTTCTAGGCTGACAATGGAGAGCAAATGCCATCCTAGAGCACAGTGCTCTGCTGACTCCTAGTGGCTTCATTATAAATGGTAGATGTGACCTTGAGAGATTTAGACTCTACAGAATCATTTCTAAAACTAATAACTAGTAACTGGCCCTAAATCATCTTGTTTGCTTCTTTATGCATTTAACATCCTCTCATGGTTGCTGCAGTCCATGGGGTCGCGAAGAGTCAGACACGACCGAGCGACTTCACTTTCACTTTTCACTTTCATGCATTGGAGAAGGAAATGGCAACCCACTCCAGTGTTCTTGCCTGGAGAATCCCAGGGACGGGGGAACCTGGTGGGCTGCCGTCTATGGGGTCGCACAGGGTCAGACACGACTGAAGTGACTTAGCAGCAGCAGCAGCAGCAGCATGGTTGCTGATTACTTTTCTAGTGCTACAAATCCTGCAGGGCTGACACTGATTAAAATGTTTGAATAAATCAGGTTATCTTTGTCAAGGTCTGAAAAGCCTCCTTTGGTTTCTTTCTTTGTCTTCATACGCATACTTCACATTCCCTGACCACTTAGTGTAGCAAACCCCACCCTCTTCCCTCCCTTGACCCCATTAATGCTTGCTTGCTCCATTAGGTGTCACAGGCTAACCCAAGTTTAGTAAGTGTTCAGAAGAAAGCCCATTGATTACACCAAAGGAGTGGAATCTGGCTGCTGGCTCAGATGAACTATACTGGTTAAACAAATAAATCTCTAATCAGAAGTCGAGGCACAATGATAAAGTGAAGAATTTCATGGGAACTATTCAGGAGTGGTGGTTACTTCTAAGGGTTCCTTAGAGTAGCTCTGGCCCCAGAGTGGGGAATAATAGGATAGGAAATAGAACTTTCTTTTTCAACTTTGAATAAAAGACCCAGGAAAGCAGACACCCATACTCAATCCATGGACAGAAGGCTCATTCTGGACAGAAAAGCCTCCAAGTGTGGATATGGTAGGAAGTTGTCACTGACACTCATGAGTGGAACTAAAGTCTAGGTGAGACTCGGGGCTGCCCAATAATCTCTCTAGGACAGCCACTGTGTGACTCAACAGTCTTTTGGATTATTTCTCTCTCTTGTGTTCTTCCTTTAACAGTCCTCATCCCCTCAATTATTTAATGATAGGAATTACATTATAAGCCTGAAGGATAAACCTGTCAACCATATAAGTAGACTCTTGCTGTGATCAAATATCCTACACCAGACATAAGTCAAGAATTTTATTTCCTTTCCTTTCTTTTCGTTCTAAGTGCACATTTGGAGGAATGAGCAATAGTACACGTGTCTTAAAGGCAAGTCTGTGGTTGACTTGGCAGCAGAGCATGAGGTTGGAAAAAGGAAATAAATGCACAGATAATCTGGGAGTTTAGCACTCTGAGGAGTTCTAGAAATCATCTACAGGAATCTCTCTCAGGGAGGAATTTTACCCAGATAGGTTAGCTGACCCAAAGTCATGCAGTACAGTATCAGGGCCAGCACAAAACTAGTGGCCAGAGCTCCAGACACACCGCAGATTTCATTTCGGTAGGCATGTGTACTTTTAGTCAATACTTATCTGTTTACTATAGGAAAATACTAATTATCCTGAGAGGGGAATTATTTTCTAAATTTGGTACACTGTTAGTAAAAATATGTTTGAAACAATCACATCAGGACTTTCAGGATGGCGAAGGAGTAAGACAGGGAGATCACCTTCCTCCCCACAAATACATCAAAAAAACTTCTGCATGTGGAACACTCCTACAGAACACCTTCTGAATGTTGGCAGATGACCCCAGACTTCCAAAAAGGCAAGCCATTCTCCTCAGAATGAAGTAGGGCAAAAGATAAAGATAAAAAAAGAGACAAAGAATTTGAGAGGAAGATCTGCACCCTGGGGTGGAAGTCGTGAAGGAGGAAAAGTCTCCGCACACTTTCAGAAATGCCCTCATCAAGCAGGGACAAGGGGAGCTCGTCAGAGGGGAAGCTTCTCACAGTCTCTTCAGAAGGGAACACAGCAACAAGTGCTTGGAAGGAAAAACAGAGAGAATTTATCACAGAGATCATTGTCAATCCGTACTTCCCAGCCAAGAACTAGCTTGCACGCATGCTACAGTGAGCGGGGCTGAGTGGTGAAGCTCAGGCTTCAGGATTATGACTCCAGGGAGATGACTGGGGTTGAATACTATGAAGATACTCTGAGGGGGTAGTAAAACACAGCTGAGGGAGTCCAGGGAAAAGCCTGGACCTCCCAGAAATGCAAGAGATCATTGCCATGGGGACCCTCTAACTCCACATGCTCACAGACCACAGGAAGCATCCTTTGCCAATGTCATAGATGGGATGAGCAGCAGCTGTGAATTTCACAACCCCAGAGGTAGAAATGCCCGGCCACTGCCAAAGCTGGCACAAATGCCAGAGGAAGAACTAGACACAATTCTAGTTTACAGTCCCGGAGAGGAGAACACAAGTTAATGGGCTACTGCCAAAGCCAGGGCGAGTGCCTGAGGCAGGGTACTCAGGGTATACAGTCACCACTGTGGTCCTGACCCTAGAGGAAGCAAGTGCCACCAAGCTGTGAATTGGCACAGGTTACTGCCCACACCTTCCCATGAGCCTATGCAGTTTGATTTTGCTGAGGGACCCTTGACCTGGGGCCAATTCCCCTGGAAGAGCACATGATCCACCTCAGACTATAGCAACATATGTCAGTGGAGGGTGGTGTAGAAGCAGAAGTGGGCCCCAAACAAAAGCAGAGCACCAGGGAATGTGTAAACCAGGAAGAGGAAGGGAATTCAATCCTGCAGCTCCAGGTGTGGCAAATTCAATCTCCACAATTACCTTTAAACTGTGTACTCTGGGTGTAATTGTGGATTTGGAAGCAAGTACAAGCTGGGATGGGCTTCCCCTGTGTCAGCAGTAAAGAATCTGCCTGCAATACAGGAGATGCGAATTTGATCTCTGGATTGGGAAGATCCCCTGGAGCAAGATGCAGAAACCCACTCCAGTATTCTTGCCTGGAGAATCCCATGGACAGAGAAACCTGGCGGACTGAAGTCCATAGGGTCGCAAAGAGTCAGACAGGACTGAAGCGGCTGAACATGCACACACAAGCTGGGATAAGGCCAAAGCTGAGTCTGAGCTGACCCACAGTGCCCACAGCAGGTTCAGAGACCTTTCTAGAAACATTGCAGGACTTCCTAAGTAAGTAGATTTTCTGGTGCTCACTGCGTGGAGAGGACAATGGAGGACTCTGAGGGGCATCCTTACTACCACTCTACACGTGTTTTTCTTTTTCCTTTCTTTTTCATATTGTTCTAATGTTGTTCCTTCTTTATTGTTCCCTTAAGTTTTACTTTATTTATTTTAATTAATTTATTTTTAATTGGAGGATGATTGCTTTACAATATTATGTTGGTTTCTGTCATACATCAACATGAATCAGCCATGGGTATATGTATGCCCTCTCCCTCTTGAAACTCCCTCCCACCTCCCACTCCATCCCACCTCTCCAGGTTTTCATAGACCACCACCATACAGCAAATTTCCACTGACTATCTGATTTTACATATGGTAATATATATTTCAGTGTTATTCTCTCAGTTAATCCAATCCTCTCCTCCCTCTTCCCTGTGTTCACAAGTCTGTTCTCTAGGTCTGTGTTCTTTAAGTTTTAGTTTTTAAGCCTTTGACTATGTGGATCACAATAAACTGTGGAAAATTCTGAAAGAGATGGGAATACCAGACCACCTGACCTGCCTCTTGAGAAACCTATATGCAGGCCAGGAAGCAACAGTTAGAACTGGACATGGAACAACAGACTGGTTCCAAATAGGAAAAGGAGTATGTCAAGGCTGTATATTGTCACCCTGCTTATTTAACTTCTATGCAGAGTACATCATGAGAAATGCTGGACTGGAAGAAGCACCAAGCTGGAATCAAGATTGCTGGGAGAAATATCAATAACCTCAGATATGCAGATGACACCACCCTTATGGCAGAAAGTGAAGAGGAGCTAAAAAGCAGGATGCTTGGGGCTGGTGCAGGAGAGGACCCAGAAAGATGTTATGAGGTGGGAGGTGGGAGGGGATTCATGTTTGGGAATGCATGTACACTCATGGTGAATTCATGTCAATGTTTGGCAAAACCAATACAGTATTGTAAAGTAAACTAAAGTTAAAATAAAAATTAAAAAAAAAAAGAAAGAAAAGTATACGAAAAAAAAGAAAGTGAAAGGGGAGAGCGAAAAAGTTGGCTTAAAGCTCAATATTCAGAAAACGAAGATCATGGCATCAGGTCCCATCACTTCATGGGAAATAGATGGAGAAACAGTAGAAACAGTGTCAGACTTTATTTTGGGGGGCTCCAAAATCACTGGAGATGGTGACTGCAGCCATGAAATTAAAAGACACTTACTCCTTGGAAGAAAAGTTATGACCAACCTAGATAGCATATTCAAAAGCAGAGACATTACTTTGCCGACTAAGGTCCATCTAGTCAAGGCTATGGTTTTTCCTGTGGTCATAAATGGATGTGAGAGTTGGACTGTGAAGAAGGCTGAGTGCTGAAGAATTGATGCTTTTGAACTGTGGCGTTGGAGAAGACTCTTGAGGGTCCCTTGGACTGCAAGGAGATCCAACCAGTCCATTCTGAAGGAGATCAACCCTGGGATTTCTTTGGAAGGAATGATGCTAAAGCTGAAGCTCCAGTACTTTGGCCACCTGATGCGAAGAGTTGACTCATTGGAAAAGACTCTGATGCTGGGAGGGATTGGGGGCAGGAGGAGAAGGGGACAACCGAGGATGAGATGGCTGGATGGCATCACAGACTCGATGGACGTGAGTCTGAGTGAACTCCGGGAGATGGTGATGGACAGGGAGGCCTGGCGTGCTGCAATTCATGGTGTCGCAAAGAGTCAGACATGACTGAGCGACTGAACTGAACTGAACTGAAACTTACTTTACCTTTTTAAAAACATTTTTCTTTTAAATAAGTATATTTTATTTTTTCCTATTTTAACAGTACACCTATGAGTTTGTTTACTGGCTTGATTACTCTCCTTTTTTATTTCTATTTTTACTCTTTTTTCCCTCTTTTACTCTCTTCTTTTCTCTTTGTAAGTGTTTTTGGGTATTCTTGTCTGTTGAGTGTTACTATCACCATTTTTTTGTGGGTTTTGTCTTCTGTGCTGTGTGACTTGAGGAATATTGGTGCTACAGTAAGGGACTGGGCCTGAATCTCCAAGATGGGAGACCCATATCCAGGACTTTGGACCACCAAAGAACTCCCAGTTCCATGGAAAATTAATCAGTTAGAGATCTCCCAAAGGTCTCCATCTCAACACTAAGACCAGGCCCTTCACAAAGACCAGCAAGCTCCAGGCCAGACGTCTCATGTCAAACCTTCAGAAAAACAGGAACACAGCTCTGCCCATTAGCAAATAGGCTGTGTAAAGCCATACCAAGCCCACAGACACCGTAAACACACCACTGGACATGGCACTGCCTTTCAGAGAGACAAGATCCAGCTTCATCCATCAAAACACAGCCACAATTCCTCACAACCAGGAAAACTTCACGAGGCACTGGTGCAACTCCACCCACAGGGGGCAAACTCCAGAAATAAGAGGAACTACAATCTTGCAGACTGTAGAAAGGAGACCTCAAACCCAGCAAATTAAACAAAATGAAACAACAGAGAATCATTCAGCAAATGAAGAAGCATGATAAAAACCCACAAGATCAAGCAAATGAAGAAATAGGCAATCTATCTGAAAGAATTCAGAGTATTTAGTAAAGATGATAGTAAAGGTGATCCAAAGTCTTGGAAATAAAATGGATGCACAGATAAATGAATGGAGGCACATATCTAGAAGATACAAGAAATATTTAACAAGGACCTATAAGAAATAAAGAATAGACAACTGGAAATGAAAAACACAATAACCATGGTAAAAATACACTAGTGGGAACTAAGAGCAGAATAACTGAGGCAAAAGAATGGATAAGTGAGCTGGAAGATAGAATGGTGGAAATAACTGAAGCAGAGCAGAATAAAGAAAAAAGAATGAAAAGAAATGAAGATAGTCTGAGAGGCCTCTAGGACAACATTAAGCATACCAACATTCGAATTATAAGGGTCCCAGAAAAAGAAAAAGAGAAAGGGTATGAGGATATTTTAGTAGATTATCGTCAAAAATTTCCCAAGATGAGAAAGGAAATAGCCACCTAAGACCAGGAAGCCCAGTGAGTCCCATAGAGCATAAGTTCAAAGAGAAACATGAAAAGACACATATTAATCAAACTACCAAAAAAAAAAAAATTAAAAGCAGGAAGGGAAAGGCAACAAATAGCATATAAGGGGATTCCTATGGCTAACAGCTGATCTTTCAATAGAAATTTTGCAGCGCAGAAGGGAGTGGCAGGATATATTTAAAATGATGAAAGTGAAAAAACTATAACCAAGATTACTCTACACAGCAAGGATCTCATTCAGATTCAAAGGAAAAATCAAAAGATTTATAGACAAGCAAAACATGAAGAGAATTCAGCACCACCAAACTAGTTCTACAACAAATGCTAAAGGAATTTCTTTAGATGAGAAATCCAAGAGAAAGAAAAGACTTACCAAAAAAATCACCCCAAAACAATAAAGAAATGGAAACTTTAATCAAGATCCTCCAACAAACAAAAGCCTAGGGCCAGATGGCTTCACAGGTGAATTCTACCAAAAGTTTAGAGAAGAGTTGACACCTATCCTGCAAACTCTTTCAAGAAATTGTAGAGGAAGAAAACCGCCAAAACTCATTCTACAAAGCCACTATCACTGATACCAAAACCAAACAAAGATGCCACACACACACACACACACACACACACACACACACACAAAGAAGAAAGAAAGAAAGAAAGAAAGAAAATTACAGGACAATATCACTAATGCAGATAGATGCAAAAATCCTCAACAAAATTCTAGCAAACAGAATCCAACAACACATTAAAAGACTCATAAATCATCAAGTGGGCTTTCTCCCAGGGATGCAGGGGCTTCCCTGGTAGCTCAGATGGTAAAGAACCTGCCTGCAATGCAGGAGACCTGAGTTCAATCCCCAAATTGGGAAGATCCCCTGGAGGAGGCCCTGGCAACCCATTCCTCTAATCTTGCCTGGAGAATCCCCATGGACAGAGGAGCCTGGCAGGGTACAGTCCGTGGGGTCACAGAGAGTTGGATATGACTGAGCTACTAAGCACATCCCAGGGATGCAAGGATTCTTCAATATATGCAAATAAATCAATGTGATACATCATATTAACAAATTGAAAGGGGAAAACCATATGATAATCTCAACAGATGCAGTAAAAGCTTTCAACAAAATTTAACTCCCATTTATGATAAAAACTCTCCAGAAAGTAGGTTTCAAATGAACCTACCTCAACATAATAAAGGACATATATGACAAACTGACAGCAAATGTTATTCTCAACAGCGAAAAACTGAAAGCATTTCGTCTAAGATCAGGAACAAGACAGGGTGCCCACTCCTGTCACTACTATTCAACATAGTATTATAAGTTTTAGCCACTGTAATCCAAGAAGAAAAAGAAATTTTAAAAATCCAGATTGGAAAAGAAGATGTAAAACTTTCACTGTTTGCAGATGACAGGACACTATACATAGAAAACCCTAAAGATGCCACCAGAAAATCACTAGATTTAACAATGAATATAGTAAATTCACAAAATATAAATTACCATAAAGATATTCCTTGTGTTACTATACTATACTAACAATGAATGATTTTGAACTGTGGTGTTGGAGAAGACTCTTGAGAGTCCCTTGGACTGAAAGGAGATCCAAACAGTCCATCCTAAAGGAGATCAGTCCTGGCTGTTCATTGGAAGGACTAATGCTGAAGCTGAAACTCCAATCCTTTGGACACCTCATGCAAAGAATTGACTTACTGGAAAAAACCCTGATGCTGGGAGAGATTGGAGGCAGGAGGAGAAGGGGACGACAGAGGATGAGATGGCTGGATGGCATCATCAACTTGATGGACATGAGTTTGGGTAAACTCTGGGAGTTGGTGATGGACAGGAAGGCCTGGCATGCTATGATTCATGGGGTCGCAAAGAGTCGGACACAACTGAGTGACTGAACTGAACTGAACTGAACAATGAAAAATCAGAAAGAGAAATTAGGGGAACAATCCATTCACCATTGCAACAACAACAAAAAATAAAGTAACTAGGAATAGATCTACCTAAAGAGACAAGAGACCTGTATGCATAAAACTATAAAACACTGATATGTGCATGTGCTCAGTCACTTCATTCATGTTCAGCTCTTTGCAACCCTGTGGACTATAGCCCACCAGGCTCTTCTGTCCACGGAATTTTCCTGACAAGAATGCTGGAGTGGGTTGCCATGCCCTCCCCCAGGGCTTCCTCCTGACCCAGGGGTCAGATCTGTGTGGCCTGTGTCTCCTGCACTGCAGGCAGATTCTTTACTGCTGGGTCACTGGGGAAGCCCATAAAACACTGATAAAAGATAACAAAGACAACACAAACAGATGGAGAAATATACTATTGTTTGAATGTGAAATATTGTGAAAAAGACTATACTATCCAAAGCAATTTACAGATTAAATGCTATCCCTATCAAACTACCAATAGTATTTTTCACAGAACTAGAACAAATACTTTCACAGTTTGTATGGAAACACAAATGAACCTAGATAGCCAAAACAACCTCAAGGCTGAAAAGAAAAAAGGGAAGAAAAACAGAGCTGGATGAATAAAGCTTTCTGATATCAGACCATACTACAAAGCTACAGTCATCAAGACAGTATGGTACTGGCACAAAAATACAAATATAGACCAATAGAACAAGATTGAAAGCCCAGAGATAAACCCATGCACCTGTGGGCATCTTATCTTTGAGAAATGAGGCAAAAATATACAATGGAGAAGCAACAGCCTCTTTAGTAAGTGGTGCTGAGAAAACTGGACAGCTATATGTAAAAGAACACCTCTTAATACCATATACTAAATAAACTCAAAATGGATTAAAGACCTAAATTAAGGCCAGAAACTATACAGTTCTTAGAGGAAAATACAGGCATTATATTCTTTGACTTAAGTCACAGCAAGATCCTCTTGACCCACCTCCTAGAGTAATGGAAATAAAAAAAATAAATAAACAAATGGGACATAATTAAAAGGTTTTGTACAACAAAGGGAACAATAAACAATATTAAAAGGCAACCCTCAGAACAGGAGTAAATAATTGCAAATGAAATAACTGACAAAAGATTCATCTCCAAAATATATAAGAAGCTCATACACCTCAATATCAGATAAAAAAAGAAAAAATAACCAGCCAAATGAAAAAATAGTTAGAGGATCTAAACAGACATTTTTCCAAAGAAGATATGCAGATGGCCAATAAACACTAATGATGCAGATGGCTCAACATCAATAATTACTAGAGAAATACAAATCAAGAATACAATGAGGTATCACCTCACACTGATCAGAATGACCATCATCAAAAAAATATACAAACAAGAAATGCTGGGGAGGCTGAGGAGAAAAGGCAACACTCTTACATTGTTGGTGAGAATGTCAATTGATACAGCCACTATAGAGAACTGTATGTGGGTTCCATAAAAAACTAAAAATAAAACTGTCATACAACCAGCAATCCCGCTACTGGTCATATACCCTGAGAAAATCATAATGAAAAAAGATTCACATACACCAGTGTTCATTGCAGCACTATTTACAGTAGCCAGGATGTGGAAGCAACCTAGCTGTCCATCTACAGATGGAAGGATAAAGAAGATGTGGTACAGATGTAGAATGGAATATTACTCAGTCATGCGAAAGAATGAATTTGAGTCTGTGGTAATGAAGTGAATGAAGGTACCTAGAGTCTGTTATATAGGGTGAAGTAAGTCAGAAAGAGAAAAACAAAGATCATATATTAACATATATATATATATATATATATATATGGAATCTAGAAAAATGCTATTGGTGAAACTATTTGCAGGGAAGCAATGAAGAGACAGATGTAGAGAAGGACCTTGTGGACACAGTAGGGGAAGGAGAAAGTAGCATCAACATATATACACTATTATGTGTAAAATAGATGGCTGGTGAGAAATTGCCACATGAAACAGGGGCTCAGCAGGAGGGACGCTCAAAAGGGAGGGTATATATGTATAATTATGGCTGGTTTCTGTTGGTACGGCAGAAACCAACACAATATTGTAAGCTATTTTCCTCCAATTAAAAAATAAACATCTGTGGGAAAATAAAGAAATATATCCAGATATTTTCTTTAATGAAATAACATTCTGCGTATTTTTATGTGAACCCTCGCTGCAACACTTGCTTTTAATATTAAAAATGTGTATTAAAGTGTGATATAAAATACTTTTATATGCATGCAATTTTGCATATAAAAGTGTTCAGCAAGATTAGGCTTTGGTTTGTTTATTTTCTCTACAAAGTTCCATTAAACAGATGATCTTAGCTGAATGTAAAGGAGAAGGAAATGGCAATCCACTCCAGTATTCTTGCTTGGAGAATCCCATGGAAAGAGGAGCCTGGCAGGCTACAGTCCAAGGGATCGAAAGAATCAGACACAACTTAGCGACTAACTCACACCACCATAAAAATAAAAGTGTTTATTAAATTGTCTTTATTTTAATAGTTTTACTTTTTATAGTTGTATTACTTTGAATCTTATGAATTTGACATTATTTTTGGTAAAAAAGATTGAATTTGGTATAATAATTTTTGTGATTCAACCTAGTGCATTGGGTAAAGACTAAAAACAGAAATTCTTACTTTGTTTAAGAATTGTTTTCATTCACTTAACAGTTTTTAATAGAACTTTTTTGCTTCTATGCAGAAAATATTGCTGTTATTCTGGTATTCCAGAAGCAGGTGTTAATCAGAATAAAACTGTTACAGGTGTTAATCAGGCCAAGACTTTCATCTTGGTGGTAAAGAAAATACAACACAGTTTCCAATAATCTTTACATGTTCCTTTTTAACTCCCAAAGGGAACTAATGAGATTGAACAATCATTTTTCCTATCACTTTGAGTCAAATTAAGGAAATGAGAGTTGAAATATATTTATTTCATCACTGTTCAAATGATACCATCACATGTAGTGCTAATTAAGTTTGCTGTCCATATCAGTTTAGTTAGTTTTTGTGTGTTTATTCTCATAAGAATCACAGCTCTTCTATTTCTTCAGACTGCCTGCAATCTGACTGGGATGCTCATAAAACCCAATATAAATCTAGAAGAGAAATTTATTAAATCCTTAGGATGAAAAGAAGCAAAAGAATATGTTCCTGAGTAGGTCTGACAATTTCTGTTCCATGTCTGGGGTGGTTTCTCTTCACATGATCATGCAAGTGTCTTTGTGACACAGAGAACAATAAAATTCATTAAATTTCATCATTCTGTCAAAACGCAAAATTATTTCATTGGCATCCAGTTATACCAAAATATGACATAAAGTTTCATTGATTTGGATGTAGTCACAAAGCAGGTAGTCTATGATATGAGCCAAAAAATCAAGTTACAGAAAATATATGACAGTATGACATACTACTTTCGGAAGCAGTATGACACTACTTTTGTAAACTGCACATTATCAGAAACATATATTGTATATGTGCATAACCAAAGATGCTAAAATTTCATTCTGAGTGTGAGATTGACTTAAAATGCTTTTGTATTGTTCGCATTCTTTAAATGAATACATATTCTTTTTATGATAATTTCAACTCATGTTTCTGCACTTCAGTTCCATGCTTCTCTGGTCTTTGCATGGATGAAATTCTATTCACCTCTTAAAGTCCAAATCAAATGTCTCCTTAATGTCTCATAAGTAAAAAGCAATTGCTTCATGCCCCAACTTGGTTAACACCTTCTACTGAGCCACCTAGGAAGAACCACCTTCTACTTACACACTTCTGTTTTGGCAGTTAACTGAAGGCAGCTGTGTTTCTTCACTGTGATATGTCTGCAACCTCTGCACTTAGCAATTACCTTTTCCTTAGTAGGGCTTAAATATTAAATGAAGGTTTATGTGATTAATAGCTATAATAGCTAGATGAAATTCAAATTGAACACATTTCATCTATTGGAGGGAGAGGAAATTGGCAACCCACTCCAGTATTCTTGCCTGGAGAATCCTGTGGACAGAGGAGCCTGGAGGGCTGCTGTCCATAGGGTTGCACAGAGTCAGACACAACTGAAGCAATTTAGCATGCATGCATGCATTGGAGAAAGAAATGGCAACCCACTCCAATATTCTTGCCTGGAGAATCCCTGGGACAGAGGAGTCTGGTGGGCTGCCTTCTATGGGGTCACATAGAGTCGGACACGATTGAAGCAACTTAGCAGCAGCAGCATCTATTGGATAATATTGTTATACACTAGCCTGTTATTATTATACACTGGCCTGTCACACCTGTCATACTCCATGTTCCCTGAGGAGAGAGTGATGGAAAATGCTGCCTCTGCCCTCTAGGAACTCAAGGTATATACAGGGAAATGATCACAACTGACTATTGAAATACTCTTTAAGGTCTTTTGATAGAAGTGAGGACATATTTGAGCACCAAAACCAGAAAGATGAAGAAAGAAAACAATCTGAGAAGGCAGTAATGAAATTCAATTTTCATTATAAAGGATAAGTAGGATTTCAATAGAGGAAGTGAAGTGAAAGTCACACAGCGGTGTTCGCCTCTTTGCGACCCCATGGACTATATGGTCCAGGGA
The DNA here is from genome assembly GCA_006410935.1 of Redunca redunca. Lineage (NCBI taxonomy): Eukaryota > Metazoa > Chordata > Mammalia > Artiodactyla > Bovidae > Redunca > Redunca redunca. The sequence continues at coordinate 508,044 of SJYQ01003703.1, read as the reverse complement.
ATTCTCCAGGCCAGAATACTGGAGTGGGTAGCCTTTCCCTTCTCTAGGGGATCTTCCCAACCCAGGGATTGAACCCAGGCCTCCCACATTGCAGGTGGATTGTTTACCAGCTGAGCCACAAGGGAAGCCCCAACAGAGGAAAGTGAGGTGTGAAGTAGGTTCTAGGCAAAGAGTCTGAAATCACACTCTCATGGGCTGGAGTGGGACCTGCCAGGGAAATAATGCAAAGCAGGTTCAGAGAGGCAGGAGAAACCAAATCATGATGAACCTTGTTACTCCAAGGAGTTTGAATTTGATGCTATAGGTAATGAAGAGATTGTGATATGCAAAACTGGGTTCTAGGCAGAGTCTGAGATTGCACTCTCATGGGCTGAAGCAGGACCTGCCAGGGAAATGGTACAAAGTAGGGTCAGAGAGGCAGGAGAAACCAAATCATGATGAACCTTGTCACTCCGAGGAGTTTGGATTTGATGCTGTAGGTAATGAAGAGACTGTGATATGCAAAATTTGTAAATTAATTAAAGTTTGTGGGTGTACATGCTAAGCTGATTTAGTCATGTCTGTTTGTGTCCTGTGGACTGTAGCCTGCCAGTCTCCTCTGCCCATGGAATTCTCTAGGTATTCCAGGAGTGGGTTGCCGTGCTCTCCTTCAGGGGATCTTCCTGACTGAGGGATCGACCCCACGTCTCCTACGGCTCCTGCACTGTGCTGGACTCTACTGCTGAGCCACCAGGGAAGCCCAAGCAAAGTATATTTCAACGCAAACAACTTTCTATGTTTGTTGTTATTAGATAGCATTATATAAGGAAAAGGAGGACTGTGTATTGGTAAATTAATTTTTCCTTAAGTTTCTGGACATGTTTGCCTCACTAATGAGCACATATTTATGTAAACCGCTTCCAAAATAAATGACCTAAAAAGACAAACACCAGTACTGGTTTATATTGTAAATAACCTTAAAACTATAAACATGCTTACATAAACACAATTTTTGGCAAGTAACATCTCATATATACCCTGATTTACTGAGAATATATAGGCAGCAGTAAGAATTATGTGAACTTGAAACAATGGAAAGTAAAGTATGTTAAAAATGACTAGATTCCCAAACTACCTTGATGTAATAAAAGCCATATATTAAAAGCTCACAGCACACCAAACATAACACTCAAATAGTGAATGGTGAAGCTTTTCCTTGAAGATCAAGAATAAAGCAAGAATTCTTGCTTTTGCCTCCCCTATTCAACACAGTGCTAGAAGTTTTAGCAAAGGCACTTGGAGAGGAATTTGACAACAAAGAGAGATAAAAGGCATCTAAACTGGAAAGGGGGCTTCTCTGGTGGCTCAGTAGTAAGGAATCCCCCCCTGCCCGCAATCCAGGAGACACAAGTTCAATCCCTGGGTCAGGAAGATCCAGTGGGGAAAGAAATGGCACCCCAATCTAGCACTCTTGCCTAGAAAATCCCATGGACAGAGGAGCCTGGTGGAGTGCAGTCTCTGGGGTCATAAAAGGGTCAGACATGTCTTAGCAACTATAACAACAGAAACTGGAAAGAAAGAAGTAAAATTATCTCTGTTTAAAGATGATACACTCCTATCTGTAGAAAATCCTAAAAAGTTTTTTTTTTTTAACTGTTAGAACTATAAATGATTATGCTGCTACTGATAAGTCACTTCAGTCGTGTCCGACTCTGTGTGACCCCATAGACGGCAGCCTACTAGGCTCCGCCGTCCCTGGGATTCTCCAGGCAAGAACACTGGAGTGGGTTGCCATTTCCTTCTCCAATGCATGAAAGTGAAAAGTGAAAGTGAAGTCGCTCAGTCGTGTCAGACTGTTCACGACCCCATGGACTGCAGCCTACCAGGCTCCCCCGTCCATGGGATTTTCCAGGCAAGAGTACTGGAGTGGGGTGCCATTGCCTTCTCCAATATAGCAAGATAAAAAAATCAACATACAAAATCAATGGCATTTCTATATGTTAAAATGAAAAATATGAAAATGGATTTAAGAAAACAAGTCCATTTATAATAGCATTAAAAATATGAAATTCATAGGAATTAACCAAGTATATGAAAGGCTTGTGGGCTTCCCTGGTAGTTCAGATATCTGGTAAGGAATTCACCTGTGATGGAGGAGACCCAGGTTCAATCCCTGAGATGAGAAGATCCCCTGGAGAAGGAAATAGCTATCAACTCCAGTGTTCTTACCTGGAGAATCCCATGGTAGAGAGGAGCCTGTGGGCTACAGTCCATGGGGTCACAAAAGAGGTGGACACAACTGAGTAACTAAGCACACGAAGAACTTGTACAACGAAAACTACAAAACATTGCTGCAAGAAATTAAAGAAGATATAACTAAATGGAAAGATTTCCCTTGCCCATGAATTGGAAGACCTAATATTGTCAAGATGTCAATACAACCCAAACAGATATACAGATTCAATACAATACCTATCAAATTCCCAAATTCCCAGTGGCTTTCTTTCTTTCTTTTTTTGTGGAAGTAGAAAAATCCCTGCTAAAATCCATGTAGAATCTGAAGGAATCTTGAAAGGCTAAAACATTCTTAGAAAGTCCAGAAATAGACACTCACATATATGGTCAAATGACTTTTCACAAGCACCCCAAGACCATTCAATAGGTGATATTCCTTTCACTAAATGGTCTGGGGAAGCTGGATCAGTTCAGTTCAGTCACCAAGTCATGTCTGACTCTTTGCGACTCCATGGACTGCGGCACATCAGGCTTCCCTGACCTTTACCATCTCCCGGAGTTTGCTCAAAGTCATGTCCATTAAGTCGGTAATACCATCCAACCATCTCATCCTCTGTTGTCCCCTTCTCCTCCTGATTTCAATCTTTCCCAGCATCAGGGCGTTTTCCAATGAGTTGGCTCTTCACATCAGGTGGCCAAAGTATAAGGTGGCCAATAATCCACAGAGAAAAATAAATCAAAACCACAGTGAGATACCACTTCATGGTTTTTCATATGGCTACTATCAAAAAATAGAAGATAACAAGTAATGATGAGGATGTGGAGAAACTGGAATCCTTGTGGTTTTTTGGCAGGAATATCAAATGGTGCAGTCACTGTAGAAAACTGTATGGTAATTCCTCAAAAAATTAAATAGAGAAATACCATATGATCCAGCAGTCCCACTTCTGGTTATATATCCCAAAGAATTGAAACAAGATCTCAAATGGATATTTACACAGCCATGTCCATTGCAGGATTATTCAAAACAGCCAAGAGGAGGGAGCAGCTCAAATGACTTTTGATGGGTGAATGGATAAACAAAGTTTGATACGTATGTAAATATGTATGCTGCTAAGTCACTTCAGTCGTGTCCAACTCTGTGCAACCCCATAGATGGCAGCCCACCAGGCTCCCCCGTCTCTGGGATTCTCCAGGCAAGAACACTGGAGTGGGTTGCCATTTCCTTCTCCAATGCATGAAAGTGAAAAGTGAAAGTGAAGTCGCTCAGTCCTGTCTGACTCTTAGCGACCCCATGGACTGCAGCCTACCAGGCTCCTCCATCCCTGGGATTTTCCAGGCAAGAGTACTGGAGTGGGGTGCCATTGCCTTCTCCAATAAATATGTATAATGGAATAATATTCAGTCTTAAAAAGAAGGAAATCCAGTTACATTCTACAACATGGATAAAATTTCAAGACATTATGCTAACTGAAATAAGCCCATAACGAAAAAAACAAAAAAAACCCTATATGATCCTCTTACAAGAGGTATTTAATGCAGTCTAACTCATAAAAACAAAAAGTGGAATGGTGGTGGCCATAGGCTGGGGATTTCGAGGAAACAAGGAGCTGTTGTTCAATGGTTGCTGCTGCTGCTGCTGCTAAGTCACTTCAGTCGTGTCCGACTCTGTGTGACCCCACAGACAGCAGCCCACCAGGCACCCCCATCCCTGGGATTCTCCAGGCAAGAACACTGGAGTGGGTTGCCATTTCCTTCTCCAATGCATGAAAGTGAAAAGTGAATGGGAAGTCGTTCAGTCGTGTCCAACATGGTTATAGAGTTTCAGTTGTACAAAATGAAAAAGTTTTCATGATCTGTTGCACAACAATGTGAACATGTTAACAATGCTTAACTGTACAGTTTAAAACCAGTTAAATGGTAAATTTTGCATTATTTGGGTTTTTTAACCATCATTAAAAGTAAAAATAAAGGAAGGTAATTTTGAAACATGCTACAAATTAGATTAACCTTGATGAAATTAGTCTGAGTGAAATAAGCCAATTACAAAAAGAAAATTTGTGCAATTCCAGTTATGTGGAAAAATCAAATTGATAGATTCAGAAACTAGAATGGTTATTGTCAAGGGAGAGGAGAGGGATTAAGGTGAGGGGCTTTCCAATAGCTATAGGGTTTAAATTTTGCAAGATGAAAACCGTTCTGGGGATGGATAGTGGTGATGGTTACAGAACAACATGAATGTACTTAAACACCATTTATCTGTACAATTAAGTGGTTAAGAGGGTAAATCTTATGTTATGTATATATTACTATGATTTAAAAATTAGGTGGGGGGAAGCACAGCAAAATCATACCCACCATGCTGTACAGTATTTCACTGTTGTTTTCTTTTGTTCTTTTCTGCAACATAAAGTACATTTAAAATTAACTTTTTTTGGTTTGTATGGCAGGAACACAAGATCTTTACAATGAATAATATCACACACACAAGGCTAGGTTCCTACTTAGCATAAGAAATCCATTATGAAATGTCTCAAAGAGACTGGAACATCTAATCTGGAGACATGAGATTAGTAAGAAAGTTGGCTCAGTGGGCCAGGAAGATGATAGGCCTGAAGTGTGGATAGGAGAAAGGGATGGATTTAAGAATTTTATACAGTATAATTTATCCAATTTACTGATGACTTTAAGGTCAAGATAATTTTAATTAGCTGTTTAAAGTTTGCTGATTCTTTCTTCCACCCTCTTGAATTTACTGTTAGGCCTATCTCCCAAATTTTCCATATTACTTATTTTACTTTTCATCTTGAATTTTCTTCAGGTGTTTTGCTGTTTCTCTACCAAGAGTCCTTATTTGTTGAGTCCTTGTCATGTTATTTTCCTATAGTTTGTTAAATTATAGGAAATACTTTCCTATAAAATTGGAAAAAACATTAAAAAAACTTTCATTATCTTTAAAATACTTTTTTCATTGAGGTGAAATTTACATAAAACAAAATTAACTATTTTAAAGTGAACAATTCAGTGACATTTAGTACATTCTACAAAGTTGTGCAACTACCACTTCTATTTCCAAAATATTTTCATCACTCCAAAAGGAAATTCTACACCCATTATCAGTTAAACAGTTGCTCCCCATTCTCCTTTACTCCCGGTCCCTAGAACCCACCATTATGCTTTCTGTCTCCATGGATTTACTTATTCTCAGTTCAGTTCAGGTGCTCAGTTGTGTCTGACTCTTTGCGACCTCATGAATTGCAGCATGCCAGGCCTCCCTGTCCATCACCAATTCCTGGAGTTTACTCAAACTCATGTCCATCGAGTTGGTGATGCCATCCAACCATCTCATCCTCTGTTGTCCCCTTCTCCTCCTGCCCTCAATCTTTCCCAGCATCAGGGTCTTTTCCAAAGAGTCAGCTCTTCACATCAGGTGGCCAGAGTATTAGAGTTTCAGCTTTAGCATCATTCCAATGAACACCCAGGACTGATCTTTAGAATGGACTGGTTCGATCTCCTTGCAGTCCAAGGGACTCTCAAGAGTCTTCTCCAACACCACAGTTCAAAAACATCAATTCTTTGTCACTCAGCCTTCTTCACAGTCCAACTTTCACATCCATACATGACCACTGGAAAAACTATAGCCTTTTCCAGTAATAGGTAAATATTTTATGTAAGTGGTGCTATGTTCTGAATGTTTGGGTCCCTTCCTAAAATTTCTATGTCAAAATTCTAATCTCTAAAGGTAATAGTATTAGGCAATAGGACCTTTGAATTACCTAAATGGTATTTAGGTAATGAGGAAGGAGCCTTCATAAGTGAGATTAATGTTCATATAAACAATCCCACAGAGATCCTTAGTCCCTTCCACCATGTGAAGACACAGAAAGAAGGCAACATCTATGAACAAAGAAATGGGCCTTCATTAGCCACCACATCAAATCTGCCAGTGCCTTGATCTTGGACTTCCTAGCCTTCAAAACTGTGAGAAATAAATTTCTGTTGTTTATAAGCTACCCAATAAGTGCTATTTTTTGTTATAGCAACCCAAATCGACTATGAAGTGGCATCATGGAATTGTGTGTCTGGCTTAATTTACTTAGCAAAATGCTTTCAAGGTTTATCTACCCTGTAGCATGAATCAGTGCACTAGTTTTCTATGACTAAATAATATTCCATTGTTACAATACACCACAATTTATTTATGCATTAATTGGTTGATCTGCACTTTGGGTTGTTCCCATCGTTGACTTTTGAAAGTGATGCTACTATGGATATGTGTATACATGTATTTGTTAGAATACATGCTTTTAATACTTTTGAGTATTCTATGTTTAACATTTTGAAGGGCTACCAAACTGTTTTCCACAGCAACTGCACCATGGTGCATTCCCATCAGCAATGTAAAAAAGTTCCGGTTTTTCCATATCCTCACCACCATTTATTTACCTTTTTTTTTTTTAATTAATGGGAGTTAAGTAATACATCATGGTGGCTTTGATTTGTATTTCCCTAATGTCTAATGATTTTCTTTCCATATACTTATTGGTTATTTGCAGATCTTCTTTGGAAAAACATCTCCTCAAATCCTTTGTCAGTTTTTTTAAATTTTATTTTTAATGGGAGGATAATGACTTTACAATATTGTTACGGCTTCTGCCATACATCAATCTGATTTCGGTGTCAGCCATCTGGTGATGTCCATGTGTAGAGTCTTCTCTTGTGTTCTTGGAAGAGGGTGTTTGCTATGATCAGTGTGTTCTCTTTGTAGAACTCTATTAGCCTTTGCCCTGCTTCATTCTGTACCCCAAGGCCAAATTTGCCTGTTACTCAAGGTGTTTCCTGACTTCCGATTTTTGCATTCCAGTCTCCTGTAATGAAAAGGACATCTTTTGGGGGTGTTAGTTCTAGAAGGTCTTGTAAGTCTTCATAGAACTGTTCAACTTCAGCTTCTTCAGCATTACTGGCCAGGGCATAGACTTGGATTACCATGATATTGAATGGTTTGCCTTGGAAATGAACAGAGATTATTCTGTCGTGTTTGAGATTGCATCCAAGTCCTGCATTTCAGACTCTTTTGTTGACTGTGATGGCTTCTTCAGTTCTTCTAAGGGATTCCTGCCCACAGTAGCAGATATTATAGTCATCTGAGTTAAATTAACCCATTCCAGTCCATTTTAGTTCACTGATTCCTAGAATCAGCCAAAGATAGAGAAGCTCTATACAGTCAGCAAAAACAAGGCCAGGAGATGACTGTGGCTCAGATCATGAACTCCTTATTGCTAAATTCAGATTGAAATTGAAGAAAGTGGACAAAACTACTAGACCATTCAGGTATGACCTAAATCAAGTCCCTTATGACTATACAGTAGAAGTGAGAAATAGATTTAAGAGACTAGATCTGATAGACAGAGTGCTTGATGAACTGTGGAATGAAGTTCGTGACATTGTACAGGAGCCATCCCCAAGAAAAAGGAACACAAAAACGCAAAATGGCTGTCTGAGAGTCCTTGCAAATAGCTCTGAAAAGAATAAAAGCCAAAAGCAACAGAGAAAAGGAAAGATATAATCATTTGAATGCAGAGTTCCAAAGAATAGCAAGGAGAGATAAGAAAGCCTTCCTCAGCGATCAATGCAAAGAAATAGAGGAAAACAATAGAACTGAAAAGACTAGAGATCTCTTCAAGAAAATCAGAGATACCAAGGAAACATTTCATGCAAAGATAGGCTCAATAAAGGACAGAAATGGTATGGACCTAACAGAAGCAGAAGATATTAAGAAGAGGTGGCAAGAATACACAGAAGAACTGTACAAAAAAGATCTTCACGACCCGGATAATCACGATGATGTGATCACTCATCTAGAGCCAGACATCTTGGAAAATGAAGTCAAGTGGGCCTTAGAAAGCATCACTACGAACAAAGCTAGTAGAGGTGATGGAATTCCAGTTGAGCTATTTCAACTCATGAAAGATGATGCTGCAAATGTTCTGCACTCAGTATGCCAGCAAATTTGGAAAACTCAGCAGTGGCCACAGGATTGGAAAAGGTCAGTTTTCATTCCAATCCCAAAGAAAGGCAATGCCAAAGAATTCTCAAACTACCGCATAATTGCACTCATCTCACATGCTAGTAAGGTGATGCTTAAAATTCTCCAAGCCAGGCTTCAGCAATACATGAACTGTGAACTTCCAGATGTTCAAGCTGGTTTTTAGAAAAGGCAGAGATACCAGAGATCAAATTGCCAACATCAGCTGGATCATCAAAAAACAAAGAGAATTCCACAAAAACATCTATTTCTGCTTTATTGACTATGCCATAGCCTTTGACTGTGCGGATCACAACAAGCTGTGGAATATTCTGAAAGAGATGGGAATACCAGACCACCTAACCTGCCTCTTGAGAAACCTGTATGCAGGTCAGGAAGCAACAGTTAGAACTGGACATGGAACAACAGACTGGTTCCAAATAGGAAAGGGAGTACGTCAAGGCTGTATATTGTCACCCTGCTTATTTAACTTATATGCAGAGTACATCATGAGAAACGCTGGGTTGGATGAAGCACAAGCTGGAAAAAAGATTGCTGGGAGAAATATCACTAACCTCAGATATGCAGATGACACCACCCTTATGGCAGAAAGTGAAGAGGAACTAAAGAGCCTCTTGATGAAGGTGAAAGAGGAGAGTGAAAAGGTTGGCTTAAAGCTCAACATTCAGAAAACGAAGATCATGGCATCCGGTCCCATCGTTTCATGGGAAATAGATGGAGAAACAGTGGAAACAGTATCAGACTTTATTTTTGGGGGCTTCAAAATCACTGCAGATGGTGATTGCAACCATGAACTTAAAAGATGCTTACTCTTTGGAAGGAAAGTTATGACCAACCTAGATAGCATATTAAAAAGCAGAGACATTAATTTGCAAACAAAGGTCCATCTAGTCAAGACTACGGTTTTTCCAGTGGTCATGTATGGATGTGAGAGTTGGACTATAAAGAAAGAATTGATGCTTTTGAACTGCGGTGTTGGAGATGACTTTGAGAGTCCCTTGGACTGCAACCAGTGCATCCTAAAGGAAATCAGTCCTGGGTGTTCATTGGTAGGACTGATGTTGAAGCTGAAACTCCAATACTTTGGTCACCTGATGCGAAGAGCTGACTCATTTGAAAAGACCCTGATGCAGGAAAGATTGAGGGCAGGAGGAGAAGGGGACAACAGAGGATGAGATGGTTGCATGGCATCACTGACTCAATGGCCATGGGTTTCGGTGGACTCCGGGAGTTGGTGATGGACAGGGAGGCCTGGCGTGCTGTGGTTTATGGGTTCGCAAACAGTCAGACAGGACTGAGTGACTGAACCAAACTGCCATACATCAACATGAATTAGCCAGAAGTATAGTTATGTCCCCTCAATCTTGAACCTCCTTCTCATCTTCCTCCCGATCCCATTCTTCTAGGTTGTCACAGAGCACTGGCTTTAGGTTCCATGTGTCATACAGCAAATTCCAATTGGTTATCTATTTTATATACACTAACGTATATGTTTCAATGTTACTCTCTCAAATCATCCCTCCCTCTCCTTCCCCACGTGTCCAAAAGCCTGTGCTTTATGTCTGCATCTCCTTTGCTGCTCTACAAATGATTATCAGTACCATTTTTCTAGATTTCATATATTTGCATTACTATACAATAGTTGTCTCTTTCTGACTTACATCATTCTGCATAATAGGGTCTAGGTTCGTCCACCTTATTAGAACTAATTCAGATGTGTTCCTTTTTTTAATAGCTGAGTAATATTCCATTCTGTACCACAGCTTCTTTATCCATTCAACTGTCAATGGACATCTAGGTTCTTCCATGTAGTAGCTATTGTAAATAGTGGTATAATGAACATTAGAGTACTCAATTATAGTTTCCTCAGGGTATATGCCCAGTAGTGGGATGATTGGGTCATATGGTAGACTTATTCATAGTTTTTAAAGACATCTCCGTACTGCTCTCCACAGTGGCTGTATCAATTTACATTCCCAGCAACAGTGCAAGAGGATACCCTTTTCCCCACACCCTCTCCAGCATTTATTGTTTTTAGACATTTTGATGATGGGCATTCTAACTGGTGTGGGATGTTACCTCATTGTAGTTTTGATTTGCATATCTCTACTAATGAGTGATGCTGAGCATCCCTTCATTTGTTTATAAGTCATCTGTAAGTCTTCTTTGAAGAAATGTCATTTTAAGTCCTCTATGCAATTTTTTATTTGATCGTTTATTTTTCTGGTATTGAGCTGCTTGAACCGCTTATATGTTTTGGAGATTAACCCTTTGTCAGTTATTTCATTTGCTATTATTTTCTTCCATTCTGAGGGTTGTCTTTTCACCTTACTTATAATTTTATTTATTGTGTAAAAGCTTTTAAGTTCAATTAGGTTTCACTTGTTTATTTTTGTTTTTATTTCCATTACAGAAACAGAAGAGATTAAGAAGAGGTGGCAAGAATACACAGAAGAACCGTACAAAAAAAGGTCTTACTGACCCAGATAAGCACATACACGTACAGTCAGATATCCTGGAATGTGAAGTCAAGTGGGCCTTAGGAAGCATTACTATGAACAAAGCTTGTGGAGGTGATGGAATTCCTGCTGAGCTATTTTAAATCGTAAAAGATGCTGCTGTTAAAGTGCTGCACTCAATATGTGCGAAAACTTGGAAATTCAGCAGTAGCCACAATACTGGAAAAGGTCAGTTTTCATTCCAATCCTACAATAATACTAGTAGACTTTAACACCCCACTGGCATCAATGCACAAGCCATCTAAACAGAAAATCAGTAAGGAAACACAAGTATTAAATGCCACAAAAGACCACAATAGACCAGCTGTACTTAGAATCTGTCATATATGTACATATTATCAATTTTTTAAAAATTCCTTTCCCATATAGGCCATTACAAAGTATTGAGTAGAATTTCCTATGCTATGTAGTAGGTCCTTATTAGTTATCTGTTTTATATATAGCAGTGTGCATATGTCAATCTCAGTGTCCCAATTTATCCATTCACATCATAGCCCCTGGTAAACATAAGTTTATTTTCTATATCTGCAACTCTATTTTTGTTTTATAGATAAGTATATGTGTATCATTTCTTTTAAGATTCCACATATAAGTGGTAAATATTTGTCTTTGATTTACTTCACTAAGTATGACAATCTCTAGGTACATCTATGTTGCTGCAAATGACATTATTTCATTTTTCATGACTGAGTAATATTACATAGTATATATGTATCACATCTTCTTTGTCTATTCCTCTGTTGATGGATATTCGGTTGCTTCCTTGTCCTGTCTACTGTAAACAGTACTGAAATGAATACTGGGTGCATATATCTTTTTGAATTATCGTTTTCTCCAGATATATGCCCAGGAGTGCGATTGCTGAATCATACAGTAGCTCTATTTTCAGTTTTTAAAGGGACCTCCATACAATAAATCTCCTGCATATGAATGAATTCCATTCTGAGAACGCATTCGTAAATCCAATTTATATATAAGTCCAAAAAAGCCTAGGTATCAAACTAACACAATCAGCTATATAGTACTGCACTGTAATGGGTTTATACTACTTTTCACACAAATAATACACAAAAGGAAAACACAAATCTTATAATCTTATAATACAGTGTCTTGAAAAGAACAGTACTACATTACAAGAGCTTGCATACAGGGGTTGGCATCAGGTGAACAGACAAGATGACTTACTGACTAAAGGAGGGAGAGGAGGTAGAGATGGTAGAGCTCCATAGGAGATGGAGGACAAGTTGCAATTTCACTCACACCTGGCATTTGCATCTTTGAAAAATCACAACTTGAAGGGGATTTTGTAAGGGGATTACTGTACAGTTCTCCATAGTGGCTAATACCAGTTTACATTCCCACCAACAGAGTAGGATGGTTCCCTTTTATCCACACCCTCTCTAGCATTTATTGTTTGTAGATTTTTTATGATGGCTATGAAGTGATACTTCATTTTAGTTTTGATTTTCATTTCTCTGATAATTAGTGATGTTAAGCATCTTTTCATGTATGTCTTGGGCATCTGTATGTCTTCTTTGGAGAAATTATCTATTTAGATCTTCTGCCAATTTTTTTTTATTGGGTTGTTTTATTTTATATTGAACAACATGAACTGATTGCCTGTTTTGGAGATTAATTCCTTACCAGTTGCTTCATTTTCAAATATTTTCTCCCATTTTCCCATTTTTGTTTTGCTTTTGTTTCTTTTGCTGTGCAAAAGGTTTTGAGTTTAACTAGGTCCCATTTGTTACTTTTGTTTTTATTTGTCTTTTTTTAATATAAATTTATTTATTTTAATTGGAGGTTAATTACTTTACAATATTGTATTGTTTTTGCCATACATCAACATGAATCTGCCACAGGTATACACATGTTCCCCATCCTGAACCCCCCACCCTCCTCCCTCCCCATACCATCCCTTTGGGTCGTCCCAGTGCACCAGCCCCAAGCATCCAGTATCATGCATTGAACCTGGACTGGTGATTCATTTCATATATGATATTATATTATGTTTCAATTCCATTCTCCCAAATCATCCCACCCTCTCCCTCTCCCACAGAGTCCAAAAGACTGTTCTATACATCTGTTTCTCTTGTGCTGTCTTGCATACAGGGTTATCTTGTTTTTCTTTTTCACTCTAGGAGGTGGGTATAGAAAGATTCTTATGGTGATTTATTTCAAAGAGTGTCCTGCCTATGTTTGCCTCTAAAAGTTTCATAGTATTCGACCTTACATTTAAGTCTTTAATCTATTTTGACTTTGTGTGTGTGTTGTTAGGAAGTGTTCTTATTTCATTCTTTTACATGTAGCTGCTCAGTTTTCCCAACATCACTTTTTGAAGACACTATCTTCTCTCCACTGTATATTTTCACCTCTTTTTTCATCGATTAGGTGACTATAGGTGCATGAGTTTATTTCTGGGCTTTCTATCCTGTTCCATTGATCTATAGTTCTGTTTTGGGCTAGCACCATACTGTTTTGATTACTGTAATTTTGTTGTATAGTCTGAAGTCAGGGAGTCTGATTTCCCCAGCTCCATTTCTTTCTCAAGATTGCTTTAGCTATTCAGGGCCTTTTGTGATTCCATATAAATTGTAAAATTTTTCATCTAGTTCTGTGAAAGTTTTTATTGCTAATTTGATAGGGCTTGTGGAGAAGGCAATGGCAACCCACTCCAGTACTCTTGCCTGGCAAATCCCATGGATGGAGAAGCCTGGTAGGCTGCAGTCCATGGGGTCTCTAGGAGGCAGACATGACTGAGCTTTCACGTTTTTTCACTTTCACTTTTCACCCTTCACTTTCATGCATTGGAGAAGGAAATGGCAACCCACTCCAGTGTTCTTGCCTGGAGAATCCCAGGGACGGCAGAGCCTGGTTGGCTGCAGTCTCTGGGGTTTCACAGAGTCGGACACGACTGAAGTGACTTAGCAGCTTAGCAGCAGCACTGAAACTAGATTTCTTTGGGTAATACCATCATTTTCACAATGTTGACTCTTCCAGTCCAAGAACATATGGTATCTCTCTATCTGTTTGTCATCTTTTATTTCTCTCATCAGTATCTTATAGTTTTCTGAGGGCAGGTTTTTGACTCTTTGCTAGGTTTATTTCTTGATATTTTATTCTTTTAAATGTGATCATGAATAGTATTTTTCTTTGATTTCTATTTCTGATCTCTTGTTGTTAGGTTATAGCAATGCAGGAGAATTTTGTGTATTTTGTAGCCTATATTACCAAACCCATTGAGCTCTTGTAGTTTTCTAGGAGCATCTTTACAATTTCTATGTATAGTATTATGTCATTTGAAAGCAGTGACAATTTTTACTTCTTTTCCAACTTGAATTTCTTTTATTTTTTTCTCTGACTGCCAAAGCTAGGACTTCCAAAACTATGTTGAATAATACTGGCAAGAGTGTATATCCTTGCCTTGTTCATTTCTTAGAGGAAATACTTTCAGTTTTTCATCATTGAGAATGATGTTTGTTGTGGTTTTGTCCTATGACCTATATTACGTTAAAAGTCATGCTTGTTAAGTCACTTCAGTCATGTCTGACTCTTTGCAACCCTATGGCCATAGCCCATCAGGCTCTTCTGTCCATGGGATTCACCAGGCAAGAATACTGGAGTGGGTTGCCATGCTCTCCTCCAGCAGATCTTCCTGACACAGGGACTGAACCCACATCTCTTATGTCTCCTGCATTGGCAGCCAAGTTCTTTATCACTAGCACCATCTGGGAAGCCCCATTATGTTGATATAGTTTCCCTGTATGCCCTCTGTCTGAAGAGTTCCATCCTCTTCAATTTTGGGGAATAGTTTGAGGAGGATAGGCATTACCTTTCCTTTATATGTTTGACAGGATTCCCCTGTGAAGCTGTCTGTTCCTGAACTTTTGTTTTCTGTGAGCTTTTTATTATTATTGAGTTTTTTTTAACAAATTCTAATTCACTACTAGCTATTTATCTGTTCACCTTGTCTATTTCTTTTTAATTCAGCATGGCAAGCTGTGTATGTTACTAGAAACTTGTCCATTTCTCCTACACTGTCCAGTGTTTTGGCATATAACTGTTACAGTATCTTCTTAGGGTTTTTTTTTTTTTTT
>SJYQ01003703.1:416103-493163 GCA_006410935.1 Redunca redunca | reverse complement strand
TTTTTTTTTTTTTTTGTATCTCTGTGGTATTGTTTATTATTTTTTTCATTTCTTAATTTGTTCATTTTTATCCTCTCTCTTTTCTTCCTGATAAGCCTGGCCAGAAAATTATCAATTTTGTTTATTCTTTTAAAGACTCAGCTAGACTCATTGCTATTGGTTTTATTGATATTTTCTATTGCATTTTTTTTTGACCAAGGGAGGGCATTCATACTTTATTTATATCCTTTATGATCTTTATTATTTCCTTCTTTCTGACTGTTGACTTTGGACTTTCTTAATTGTTATTTTTCTAATTCTTTTAGATGACAGATTAAGTTACTTATTTGAGATTATTTTTGTTTGTTTCTTGAGGTAGGCCTGTATTATCATAAATTTACCTCTNTGCATCTCATATAATATGGAAAGTTGTGTTTCCATTTCAATGTGTCTCGAGGTATTTTCTAATTTCTTCTTTGATTTCTTTATGGAGCCATTGGTTTTTAGCAGCACATTGTTTATTCTCTATGTGTTTGTGCTTTCCTTGCATTTTCTCCTGTTATTGATTTCTTCTTTAATACCATTGTGATTTTAAAAAAAGAAGAAGAAGAAAAAGAGCGTTTGATATAATTCCTATCCTCTTAAATTTTTTGAGACTTATTTTGTCTCCTACCATTGGAAGGACTGATGTTGAAGCTGAAACTCCAATATTTTGGCCACCTGATGCAAAGAGCTGACTCATTGGAAAAGACCCCGATGCTGGGAAAGATTGAGGGCAGGAGGAGAAGGGGGTGACAGAGGATGAGATGGTTGGATGGCATCACTGACTCAATGGACATGGGTTTGGGTAGACTCCGGGAGTTGGTGATGGACAGGGAGGCCTGGTGGGCTGTGGTTCATGGGGTCACAAAGAATTGGACACGACTGAGAGACTGGACAGAACTGAACTGAACTGATGTTATCCATCCTGGAGAATGTTCCATGTACACTTGAAAAAATGTATATTCTGATTAAAAATTTCCAACAAACAGAAGTCCAACACCAGACAGCTTCACAGGCAAATTCTTTCAAACATTTACAGAAGAGTAAGCATCTGAAATTCTTCCCAAAAATTTCAGAGGAAGGAACACTCCCAAGCTCATTCTACAAGGCCACCATCACCCTAGTACCAAAACCAGAAAAATATATCACAAAAAAGAAAAAAATACAGGGTTTCCCTGGTGGCTAAGTGGTAAAGAATCAGGAGACACCGGTTTGATTCCTGATCTGGGAAGATCCCACGTGCCATGAAGCAACTAAGCCCATGAGCCACAACTACTGAGCCTGTGCTCTAGAGGCTGGGAGTCACAGCTGCTAAGCCCATGTACAGGAACTACTGAAGTCTGTGTGCCTAGAGCCTATGATCCACAACAAGAGAAGCCACTGCAATGAAAAGCCTGTGCATCACAGTGAGAGAGTAGCCCCTCCCCTGCTCTCCACAACTAGAGAAAAGTCCATGCAGCAACAAAGACCCAGCACAGTCAAAAGTGTAAATAAATAAAATTATTTTTTAAAATAAAATTACAGGCCAGTATCATTGATGAACATAGACAACAAAATCTTCAACAAAATACTAGCAAACCAAATCCAACTACATATTGAGAAGATCATACACCATGAACAAATGAGATTTATCCTAGAGATTCAAAGATTTTTCAATATCTGCAAATCAATCAGTATGATACACCACATCAACAAGTTGTAGAATAAAAACCAAAAGGTCCTCTCAATAGATGCAGGAAAAGCTTTTTACAAAATTCAGCACCCATTCATGGTAAAAAAACAAACAAAAAAAAAAACAAAAAAAAAAACCTCTTATCAAAATTATTTTAGAGGAAACATACTTCAACATAATAATGTCTATTTATGACAAACCATAGCTTACATCATACTCAACTATGAAAAGCTGAAAGCTTTTCCTCTAAAATCAGAAACAGGTGGAAGAACTTCCAAGATGATAGAGGAATAAGACATGGAGATAACCTTCCTCCCCACAAATACATGAAAAATTTATCTAGATATGGAACAACTCATACAGAACACCTTAGGGACATTGGCAGAAGACCCTAGACTTCCAAAAAGGCTAGCCAATTTCCTTAGAAGGAGGTAGGCAAAAGGTAAAGATTAAAAAAAAGAAACAAAGAATTTCAGCACGGGGACCTGCGCACCCTGGGGAGGGAGTCATGAAGGAAGAAAGGTTTCCATGCTCTCAGAAACTCCCTCATAGGTGAGGACAGAAGGGAGCTTAGGAACCTCAGGGGGGAGCACAATGGAAGGTGCTTGGAAGACAAAATGAAAATAATTTACCACAGAGATCATTGCTGAACAGCAAGCACATCCTAATCAAGGAGTGAGTGGCACACTTGCTCCAGCAGTGGAGGCCAGGGTGCCAAGGCTCAGGCTCAAGTGTTGGACCTGAGGGAGAGGACTGGAGCTGGCTGCTATGAGAATACTCTGAAATGGCTAGTACAACAGAGATGATGGAGTCCAGATAAAAGATTAGGGGTCCCAAAGAGGCAAGATATCACCATCACTGGGACATTCTAATTCCATGCATGGCTGACAAACCCAGCAAAACTGGTAGGATCACAGCAGCAGGATTAAATGCCACTGCAATTTACGATCCCAAAGGGGGAAATGCTGCCCAAACCAGCAAAACCGGTAGGAGCACCAGTGGTGGAATTAGACACAACTGCAGTTTATGATCCCAGAGAGGGAAATGAAAGCCACTAGCCACTACCAAAGCCAGGGGAAGTGCCTGAGGCGGCAGACAAAACACTGCTGCTGCCGTCCCAACCCCAGAGGTAGCAGCTGCCACTAGGCTGTGAGTGGGCACAGATTACTACCTACATCTTGCTAGGAATCTAATCAACTTGGCTTTTCCTAGGGACCCGCTGCTGCTGCTGCTGCTAAGTTGCTTCAGTCGTGTCTGACTCTATGCAGCCCCAGAGACGGCAGCCCACCAGGCTCCCCCATCCCTGGGATTCTCCAGGCAAGAACACTGGAGTAAGTTGCTGTTTCCTTCTCCAATGCATGAAAGTGAAAAGTGAAAGAGAAGTCGCTCAGTTGTGTCCAACTCTTAGCGACCCCATAGACTGCAGCCTGCCATGCTCCTCTGTTCATGGGATTTGCCAGGCAAGAGTACTGGAGTGGGTTGCCATTGCCTTCCCCGAGGGACCCAGTACCTGGGATCAAAACCTCTAGAAGAGTGCATGATGCACCTCAGACTGTAATGGCAAGTTTCTAACACCACAGGCACTCCCCAGTACATCCAAAGTGTGGCTGCCTTACCCCTCTCTCTCCTGAGCTCAAGTGAGCAAGTGAGCGGTAATAAGCTTCGGCCTTTCCCCTTTGTGTGGATGGGGAACAGACACCAGAGGGACACCCAGAAGCAGAGCTGGGCCCAAAACCAAAGCAGAACACAACGGTCTAAGTGACTGGAGAAGAGAAGGGGAATTAGCACCTAAAGCCACGGGTGCAGTGGATTAAAGCCCCACAATTTAACCTAAGACTATGAACTTTAGGGGCAACTGTGGACTTTCAGAGCAAGGAAAAGCTGGAGCAAGGCCAGATCTGAGACTAAGCTGACCCCACACTACCCACAACAGGCCCAGAGACATTCCTAGAAATATTGGAGGACTCTGGTATGAGTTTCTTTAGGTATTCTGGGCTATTGAGTGTTGCTTTTACCAATAATCTTGGGGTTTTGTCTTCTGTGATGTGTGGCCTGTGAAGTCTTGATGTTATAGTAATGGACTGGGCCTGAACTCCTGAAGTGGGAGACCTAAGTCCAGGACTTTGAACCACCAGAGAGCTCCCGACACCCTGGAAAATAATCAGTGAGAGCCATCCCAAAAGCATCCACCTCAGCATCAAGACCAGGCCCAGCCCAAAGGCCAGCAAGCTCCAATGCGGAACACCCCATGTCACTTCCTCAGAAAAATAGGAACACAGCCCTGCACATTAGCAGACAGGCTACCCAAAACCCTACCAAACCCACAGACAACCCAAAACACACTACTGGACATGACACTGCTCTTCAGAGAGACAAGATCCAGCTCCATTCACCAGAATATAGGCATAAGTCCCCCAACCAGGAAATCTTCACAAGACACTGGTCCAATCCCATTCATGGGGGAAGATTCCACAATTGAGTACTATAACCATCTAGCCTGAAGAAAGGAGACTGTAAACAAAATGAAAAGACAAAGAAACATGCAGCAGATGAAGAAACATAGTTAAAAACCCATAAGACCAAACAAATGAAGAGGAAATAGGCAGTCTATCTGAAAAAGAATTCAGAGTAATGATAGCAAAAATGATTCAAAATCTTGAAAATAAAATGGAGGCACAGATAAATAGACTGGAGGCATAGATTGAGAAGATGCAAGAAATGTTTAACAAGTACCTGGAAAAATTAAAGAATAGACAATCAGCAATGAACAATACAATAACTGAGATTTAAAAATACATTATAGTGAACAAACAGCAGAATAACTGAGGCAGAAGAACAGATAAGTGAGCTGGAAGATACAATGGTAGAAATAACTGAAGCAAAGTAGAATAAAGAAAAAGCAATATAAAAGTGAGGACAGTCTCAGAGACAGTCTCTGGTGCCAGGGTCCAGCCCTGATGGATCCAGGGTAATTCGAAGTGGGAATGGCATGGCGAGGAAAAACTTATTTATTTAGAAATATAAAAGAAATTAGGAAAGAATAGTGTAGTAGGAAAATTTAGTAGAGAAAAGAGGCTGAATAACTTGGTTTATGTGGAAAGCCAATAAAGTTCCAGACAAGGAACTTGCACAATCTACGTTAGGCCACCGGCATCCTCTTGAATATTGGAGGGTACCCTGCCTTGGGCTACCCCTCGCGTGGATCTTAAAAGCCAGGGAAAGTAAGTTGACATGGCGAGCCTCCATGCCCCAGATGGGAATTCAGCCAGAAAAGGAGAGAAGGAGAATAGACCACACGGGGGAAAACAGTCTTTCCAGTGACTGGCTCATCCTCTATTGTCCAGAAAGGCCTTTTATACTTTTTTTTGTACATAGAGATCAATGGATAATATAAAATTATGCAGCTTCAGCAGCCCTGACTCTTATCGAGACCAGGCTTTCTCTCTGCATACCTAGCTGTATACACAAGTCTTAGGTGATTTACATCATCTTCTGGCCAGAAGGCTAATTAACATTTTACAGCCCTTTTCTGATAAGGGTTTGTCAACCAGAAGACTTATTTGTCTTAAAAATGTTGTTCTTCCCAAAGTCTGGTGCCACTCTCAGAAAGCACTAAATAAAGTTACATTCTTACATAGCAAGGACACAGCAATTTATAACAAGTAAAAGGAGTACAGTGATTTATAACAAGGAGAAAAATAATTAACTCAAAAGTCTAGTGTTGCTAACATCAAAACTACTATATTCCTTTTTCTATATTCCAATTACATTGATCAATATCCTTCAGGTGCCTAAAAGATAAAGAATATGGAGGTCTGGCAGCAGTCATTGAGTCAACAGTGAAAACCCGTTACCAATATAATTTTTAGCTCTTTAGAAAAGGCTCTGTATCTTTAAGATGCTTTAAGCTTTGTGCCTCTCGCAGTTGGGGGGCTGTAAGCAATTCACAAATTGTAAAAGTCCAGGGGAACCTGTCAGGCAAGTTAGAGAGCCATCAAAGGGGTTTGAGCTGAAACATTCTTTTCATATGCAGGAGAGTAATTGGAGCTCTAAGTTAAAGTTTTCCAGAGAAAGGTGGTGGTTGGTGTATGGAAAGCACAGTACAATAAGGCAGGCAGACTCTGGTTTTTGGGGGTAGATGATGAGGAAAACCCAGGGGGAACCCCTGAAGCCAGATCACATCTTTGCATTTTGTCGGGCTTCCTTCCTCATGACCTTGCCATGGGCGGGATCCCTCACACTGACTCCTGGCACTCTGGGACAATATTAAGTGTAACAACATTTGAATCATAGGGATTACAGAAGAAGAAGACAAAAGGAAAGGGTATAAGAAAGTATTTGAAGAGATTATAAATAAAACTTCCCTAAAATGTGAAAGGAAATAGCCACCTAAGATCAGGAACCCAGAGAGTCCATATAGGATAAATCCAAAGACATATTAATCAAACTAACAAAAGTTAAACACAAAGAACAAATACTAAAAGCAGCAAGGGAGGGACTTCCGTGTGGTCCAGTGGCTAAGACTGTGCTCCCAAAGCAGGGGGCTTGGGTTCAATCCTTGGTCAGGTCACAGATGCTGCAACTAAGAGTTTGCATGCCACAGTGAAGATTGAAGATGCTGTGTGCTGCAACTAAGACCTGGCACAGTCAAGTAAATAGATTAAATAAATAAATGTTTTGTTTTGTTTTTTTAATAGCAAGGAAAAAGCAACAATAACATACAAGGGCATCCCCATAAGACTAACTGCTGCTCTTTCAACAGAAACTCTGCAGCCAGAAAACAGTAGCAATATATACTTGAAGTAATGAAAGAGAAAAACATACCACCAAGATTACTCTATCCAGCAAGGATCTCATTCACATTCAAGGGAGAAACCAAAAATCTTTACAGACAAGAAAATGTTAAGAGAATTTAGCACCACCAAACCAGCTCTACAACAAATGCTATAGGACTTTCTCTAGACAGGAAACACAAGAGAAAGAAAAGGCTTATAAAAACAAACCCGAAATAATAAACCAAATGGTAATAGGATCATACATATCAATAATTGCCTTAAATGCAAATGGGCTAAATGTTCCAACCAAAAGACACAGATTGGCTGAATGGATTAAAAAAAAAAAAAAAGACCCCCTCATGTGCTGTCTACAAGGGACCCACCTCAGACCTAGGGACACATACAGACTGAAAGTGAAGAGCTGGAAAAAGATATTACATGCAAATGAAAATCAAAAGAAAGTGAGAGTAGTAATACTCATATCAGATAAAATCAGTGTTAAAATAAAGACCATTACAAGAGACAAGGAAGGACGCAACATAATGATTAAGGGATCAATTCAAAAAGAAGATACAACAGTTATAAAAGTATGTGCACCCAACATAGAAGCACTTCAATATACAAGGCAAATGCTAACAACTGTTAAAGGGGAAATTGATAGTAACACAGTAATAGTGGGGGAATTAACACCCTACTCACAGCAATGGACAGATCATCTGGACAGAAAATTAATAAGGATACACAAGCCTTAAACAATACACTGGACCAATTGGACCTATTTGATATAGACAAGTCATTTCATTCAAAAAGTTTCCTGTTTTTGAGAAAGATGAATATTAAGGGTATGAAATAATAGAACATAAAATTGATTCAAGCTAAATTACTGGATTCTGGATTTGGTGTTCCAGCTTAGAGGAATAAAAGGGGCTCTGACAATTTGACTAGTTGACTAAAACAAGAACCAACATCATACCTAGGTGCCAGAACTGCCTTCATATATTACAGTGTGTGCTTTGTCACTCAGTTGTGTCCAACTCTTTGTGACCCAATGGACTGTAGCCTCCAAGGCTCCTCTGTCTATGGGGATTCTCCAGGAAAGAAAACTTGAGTGGGCTAATGCTTCCTCCTCCAGGGGATCTTCCCAACTCAGGGATCAAACCCAGGTCTTCTGCATTGCAGGTGGATTCTTTGCCATCTGACCCACCAGGGAAGCCCATATACTACAGAGGAAGAGATCCAAATCCGTAGAGAAATTTGAATTTTAGGATGGATTCATCATGGTAGACCTACCTGTTCATATCAGAAGTGTCCAGAGGACACATTTTTCATGACCATTGCAAGCAATAAATTTGTGAAGGGAGCCCTAAAATCTTTGAATAGCACAAAGGTTTTCTCTGGAGGTCAGATTATAGTGGGAGCTGTTGCCATCAAATTGAAAACCTACATGCAATGGGAGATAATTGGATCCCAGGGTAGCAGCACCAAATAATCAATGGTGAGATAGACACGGTTACTACAACAGACAGAAGAGTCAAAGCAGCAATCAGAATAGAGTGGCTTGCAGAGACCTATGACATTGGCAAGTTGACCATGGTCACTATTGTCTGAATCTTTGTTTCCCATCAAAATTCTTATATTGAAACCTAACCCCAAGGTGATGGTATTGGGAGGTGGGGCCTTTAGGAGTAATTAGGTCTTGAGGGCAGAGTACTTATAAATGGGATTGGTGCCATTATAAAAATATCTACAGAGAGATCTTTTGCCCCTTCCACCAAATGAGGGTACAGAGAGAAGCCTGCACTCTGCTACCAACAAGAAAGCCTTCTCCAGAACCCAACATGCTGACACCCTGATTTGGGGTTTCCAGCCCTAAAATCTGAAAAATAAATTTCTGTTGTTTATAAGCCACCCAGTATGTACTATTTTGTTATAGCAGCACTACTGGACTAAGACAAGATGGGCAATCTATACTTGATCTGTATAAACAAAAGAGCTCTAAATCAAGGAACAAAATTCTAACTTAAATTTAAAGAAAAACAAAATAGAGTCATGGTCTCTCAATCAATTCCCAGACTTGAGCCAGTTTACAGACTACATAACCCTTTGAGGGCTTCCCTGGTGGCTCAGAGGTTAAAGCATCTGCCTGGAATGCTGGAGAACTGGGTTCGATCCCTGGGCCAGGAAGATCCCCTGGAGAAGGAAATGGCAACCCACTCTAGTACTCTTGCCTGGAGAATCCCATGGAGGGAGGAGCCTGGTAGGCTACAGTCCATGGGGTCGCAAAAGAGTTGGACACGACTGAGCGACTTCACTTCACTTAACCCTTTGAATGAAAGGAAAGTTGAGAAAGGACCCTGCTACTTTGCCAAAACATTATATTGTTAACCTTTTCCCATAAAGGGACCTATGGCCTTTTATCAAAATGACAATATCTCTTTGGTTGAACAGTCAAAGTATTGGCTTATGGACGTCAGATGATCAACAGGACTTCAGCTCATCTCCATCCCATCTTGAGTCCAGTGGGTCCTCAAACTCACCCTGTTGCTATTTCCCCAGCCCTGGAATGGATCATTGGAATAACAACTGGCAGAATTACTATATTGTCTCCCTAAGTGAAGATCATTATAGTGGAAAAGACCACCAAAGAAACCACCAATAGAAACCACCAAAGCTGTCTCTGCTCAGAAAAATAGTAAACCAAAAGCAATGACACATTCCTGGAAGGATTGCTGAGATTTAATGCCACCATCATGGACATGAAAGATGCAAAATTTGTGATTTTCACTTCATTCCCATTCATCTCACCTATTGATCTGTGAAGAAAACAGATTTGAAGGATGACAGTGGATTATGCTAAGCTTACCCAAGTGATGATTCCAAAGCAGATTTAACAGATATGGTTTCATTGTTTAAAAAAATTAACACATCCTCTGGTATCTGGTTCACAGCTATTGAACTGGCAAATGTGTCTGTTTGTTTTTTGTCCATACTTGTCATTAGACTGAAAGTGAAAGTTGCTCAGACATATCTGATTCTTTGCAACCCCATGGCCTGTAGCCCACCAGGCTCCTCTGTCCATGGAATTCTCCAGGCAAGAATACTGGAGAGGATTGCCACTCCCTTCTCCAGGGAATCTTCCTGACCCAGGGATCAAACTCCAGTCTCCTGTATTGCAGACAAGGAAGACCAGCTGGGAAAGCCAGAAATACACCTTCATGGTCCTCCCTCAAGGATATATCAACTCTCCAGCCCTAAGTCATAATTTAGTTCACAGAGATCTTAATCAACTTTCTCTTCATTAAGACATCACATTGGTCACCTGATACTGATGACATTATATTTATTGGACCTATTGAGCAAGAAGTAACAACAACTATTCTAGGTTTATTAAGTAAGATATTTGCTTATCAGAGGATGGGAAATAAATCTGATATCAGGAAGCATTCTTCCTCAGTGAAATTTCAAGGGGTCCAGGAATGCTAAGCATGTCTTCGTAGCCCTTCTAAGGTAAAGGATAAGATGTCATATTTGGTCTTTCCTACAGTCCAAAACAAGATACAGTGCCTAATGGGCCTCTGGATTTTTGTCAGTATGTTCATTTGTGTGTGCTACTCCAACCCATTTACTAAGTGCTCCAAAAAGCTGTTAGTTTGGGGTGGGGCCCAGACCAAGAGAAGGCTCTGCAACAGATCCAGTCTGCTGTGCAAACTGCACTGCCATTTGGGCCAGATGATCCAGCAGATCTAATGGTGCTTGAAGCACCAGTGGCAGATAGAGATGCTGTTTGGAGCCTTTGACAAGTCACCTATAAGTGGATCACAGCACAGAATTTTAGGATTTTCAAACAGAGCCCTGCCATCCTCTGTGGATTACTGCCCTCTTTTTGAGATACAGCTCTTTGTTTGCTACTGGGCCTTAGTAGAGAGACTGAAAACTTAATCAGGAGCCACCAGGAGACCTGAACTCCCCATCATGAACTGAGTGTTACCTGGTCAGAGACTGGAAGGAACATGATTGGGAAACTGGTGAGAAGGAGCTCTAGAGAAGCAGTATGAGGAGTGACTTCATTGAATTGGAGAAAAATGTGAAGATCTTATTTAGAGTCCGTGTGAATGCTTATCAAAGGGTGACCTCAGCTGTGAAGGATTTTGATAATCGAGTGGTTGGATGACCTCTTCTGTAGATACCAATCAGTCCCTTACTCCAGCCACTCCTGTCATTGCCCAATGGCTTTATGAACAAATGGCCATGATGACAGAAATCGAGGTTACATACTTGCTCAGCAAAATGGACTTCCACTCACCAAGTCCAACCTGGCGACAGCAATTGCTGGATGGTGCATCTGCAAGCAGCAGAGACCAACGCAGTGTCCCCAGTATGGCAGCATTTCCTGGGGTGATCAGTCAATCTGATGGTAGGTTGATTATACTGGACTGCTTCTATAATGGAAGAGAAGCTTATTTTGAAATACATACTGTAGATACAACATTTCTGACTTGCAAAACTTCTTACAGAATGCCATATCCAACATCATGGTATTCCATACAGCATTGCTTTAGATAAAAGAACACATTTTGCATCAATTCAAGCATTGCAAATGGTCCATGCTCATGGAATTCGCTATTCTTACCATGTTCCCCACCATCCTGAATCAGCTGGCTTTATAGAACAATAGAATAGTCTTTTGAAGATTCAGCTATTACCAGGTAGGTGGCAATAGCTTAACGGGCTGGGACAAAGCTTTCCAGGAAGCTCTATATACTTCAGATCAATATATGTCTAGAATATGAAATCCTTTACCTGATCAATTAGTACTATTAGGTCCTGAGATTAAAGTCAATGGAAAACTATAATGACCTAATTCAGTCAGAACTACTAATAGCTCAGATCTTTCAGGAATTTAGCTTTGGAAGAACCACAATTAGCTGAGGCACTTTCTGTAAATAAAAGGAATATACAAAGGGTAGTGGAATAAGGTAGTTATAAATACCAGGTATGACCATTATAGACCATTATAGCTATAGAAATTAGGGCTATAATTGTTATGGGATATAATAAATATAAATATGGGCTATAATTGTTATGAGTATTTTTTTCTTATTTTTTATAAATGTGTATGTGTATATTTGTGTGAATATGTGTATTAAAGGACTTCACTTTCTCTTCTGGGGAAAATGGTTAGTATTTTTTGGGTGTATGTAGCCTCTTCTTAATATTGCATATGAACCTGGAATATCACATAGGATCAATTTGGTTGTGTGTAGCCTCTTCTCAATATCGCACAGGAACTGGGAATGTTAGGTCCATGAATCAATGTAAATTGGAAACGGTCAAACAGAAGGCAAGAGTGAACATCAGCATTTTAGGACTCAATGAACTAGAATGGACTGGAATGGGCAAATTTAATTCAGATGACCATTACATCTACTACTGTGGGCAAGAATCCCTTAGAAGAAATGGAGTAGCCCTCATAGTCAACCAAAGAGTCCAAAATGTAGTACTTGGGTGCATTCTTGCGAGCGACAGAATGATCTCTGTTTGTTTCTAATGTAAACCATTCAATATCACAGTAATCCAAGTTTATGCCCCAAACACTAATACCAAAGAAGCTGAAGTTGAATGGTTTTGATGACCTACAAGACCTTCTAGTTCAGTTCAGTTCAGTCACTCAGTCGTGTCCAGCTCTTTGCAACCCCATGAGTTGCAGCACGCCAGGCCTCCCTGTCCATCACCAACTCCCAGAGTTCACCCAAACTCATGTTCATCGAGTCAGTGATTCCATCCAGCCATCTCATCCTCTGTCATCCCCTTCTCCTGCCCCCAATCCCTCCCAGCATCAGAGTCTTTTCCAACGAGTCAACTCTTTGCATCAGGTGGCCAAAGTACTGGAGTTTCAGCTTTAGCATCATTCCTTCCAAAGAACACCCAGGACTGATCTTTTTTAGAATGGACTGGTTGGATCTCCTTGCAGTCCAAGGGACTCTCAAGAGTCTTCTCCAACACCACAGTTCAAAAGCATCAATTCTTCAGTGCTCAGCTTTCTTCACAGTCCAACTCTCACATCCATACATGACCACGGTAAAAACCATAGCCTTGACTAGATGGACCTTAGTCAGCAAAGTAATGTCTCTGCTTTTTAGTATGCTATCTAGGTTGGTCATAACTTTTCTTCCAAGGAATAAGCATCTTTTAATTTCATGGCTGCAGTCACCATCTGCAGTGATTTTGGAGCCCCCCCCCCCCATACAAAGTCTGACACTGTTTCCCCATCTATTTCCTATGACCTTCTAGAACTAACACCAAAAAAGATGTTCTTTTCATCATAGGGGACTGGAATTCAAAAAAGGACATCGAGAGATACCAGGAATAACAGGCAAGTTTGGCCTTGGAGTACAAAGTGAAGTAGGGCAAAGGCTAACAGAGTTCTGACAAGACAACGCTCTGGTCATTGCAAATACCCTCTTCCAACAACACAAGAGAAGACTCTATACATGGACATCACCAGATGGTCAATACCAAAATCCGATTGATTATATTCTTTGCAGCTGAAGATGGAGAAGCTTGATACAGTCAACAATACCAGGAGCTGACTGTACTCAGATCATGAACTCCTTATTGCAAAATTCAGACTTAAATTGAAGAAAGTAGGGAAAACCACTAGACAATTCAGGTATACCTAAATCAAATCCCTTATGATTATACAGTGAAAGTGACAGATTCAAGGGATTAGATCTAATAGACAGAGTGCCTGAAGAACTATGGACCAAGGTTCATAACAATGTACAGGAGGCAGGGATGAACACAGTCCCCAAGAAGAAATAAAGGCAAATCGGTTGTCTGAGGAGGCCTTACAAATAGTTGAGAAGAGAAGCAAAAGGCAAAGGAGTAAGGGAAGATATATCCACCTGAATGCAGAATTCCAAAGAATAGCAAGGACAGATAAGAAAGTCTTCTTCAGTGACCAATGCAAAGAAACAGAGGAATACAATAGAATGGGAAAGACTAGAAATCTCTTCAAGAGAATGAGAGATACCAAGGGAACATTTCATACAAAGATGGGAACAATAAAGGACAGAAATAGTAAGGACCTAACAGAAGCAGAAGGTATTAAGAAGAGGTGGCAAGAATACACAGAAGAACTATACAAGAAAGATCTTAATGACTCAGATAACCACGATGGTGTGATAACTCACCTAGAGCCAGACATCCTAAAGTGCAAAGTCAAGTGGGCCTTAGGAAGCATCACTATGAACAAAGCTAGTGGAGGTGACGGAATTCCAGTTGAGCTATTTCAAATCCTAAAAGATGATGCTGTAAAAGTCCTTCACTGAATATGCCAGTGAATTTTGAAAATTCAGCAGTGGCCACAAGACTGGAAAAGGTCAGTTTTCATTCCAATCCCAAAGAAAGGCAATGCCAAAGAATGCTCAAACTACTGCACAATTGCACTCATCTCACACACTAGCAAAGTAATGCTCAAAATTATCCCAGCTAGGCTTCAACAGTACGTGAGCTGAGAACTTCCTGAAGTTCAAGCTGGATTTAGAAAAGGCAGAGAAAGTGGAGATCAAATTGCCAACGTCTGTGGATCATAGAAAAAGCAACAGAATTTCAGGAAACCATCTACTTCTGCTTCACTGATCACGCTAAAGCCTTTGACTGTGTGGATCACAACAAACTGTGAAAAATTCTTCAAGAGATGGGAATAGCAGACCACCTTACCTGCCTCCTGAGAAATGTGTATGCAGGTCCACAAGCAACTGTTAGAAACAGACATGGAACAACAGACTGGTTCCAAATTGCAAACGAAGTACATGAAGGCTGTATATTGTCACCCTGCTTATTTAACTTATAGGCAGAGTACATCATGTGTAATGCCAGGCTTGATGAAGCACAAGCTCAAATCAAGATTGCCAAGAGGAATATCAATTTTAAGCTCAGATATGAAGATGACACCACTCTTATGGCAGAAAGTAAAGAGGAACAAAATAACCTCTGATGAAGGTGAAAGAGAAAAGTGGAAAAACTGGTTTAAAACTCAACATTCAGAAAACTAAGATCATAGCATCCAGTCCCACCATTTCATTGCAAATAGATGAGAAAACATTGGAAACAGTAACAGACTTTATTTTCTTGGGCTCCAAAATCACTGCAGATGGTGACTGCAGCCATGAAATTAAAAGATGCTTGCTCCTTGGAAGAAAAGCTATGACTAACCTAGACAGCATATTAAAAAAGCAAAAACATTACTTTGCTGACAAAGTTCCATCTAGTAAAAGCTACAGTTTTTCCAGTAGTCATAAATGGATGTGAGAGTTGGACCATAAGGAAAGCTGAGCACTGAAGAAGTGATGCTTTTGAGCTGTGGTGTCGGAGAAGACTCTTGAGAGTCCCTGGGACTGAAAGGAGATCAAGCCAGTCAATCCTAAAGGAAATCAGTGAATATTCATTGGAAGGACTGATGCTGAAGCTGAAGCGCCAATACATTGGCCACCTGATGCAAAGAACTGGCTTACTGGAAAAGACCTTGATGCTGGGGAAGATTGAAAGCAGGAGGAGAAGGGGACAACAGTGGATGAGATGGTTGAAACATGTCACCAACTCAATGGACATGAGTTTTAGCAAGCTCTGGGAGTTGGCGATGGTCATGAAAGCCTGGCGTGCTGCAGTCCATGAGGTCACAAAGAGTTGGACAGATTGAGAGAGTGAACTGAACTGAGCCTCTTCTCAAGGACTTGTCAGTATCCTGGGAGTATAACTTCCTAAATGATCTACTATTTTATGGTAAGTCACATATTTACTTATACATGTGGTCAGATCTGCTACTGTTTTCCAAAGAGGGAAATGAACACTGATAGCATCAGGAGTCAAACTATCAAAAAATTCTGCAATAAAACTAACTGAAACTTCTGAGTGGACCACAGAAATAAAAAATTCATGCCTATGGCCTAATAAATCTACAAGAGAAGTATCCTCTATGGGTCCTTATTGTAAAGAGACTGGTAAAATGCTGGAATACTTAAGTACAGTTTTAACAAGTGAAGGGTATGATAGGATGAAAGTGCATAGAAAGCAAAAGTAAAGAGAAGACATTCAGTTTTAGCACTTGATAGGTCCCCAGGTCTGCAGGTTGAATTCAATTGAGCATTTAAACTCTGTGCAGCATGTACCATCTTTGCTTTTTCCACTGGAGAACAGCTAGATATTTTTCCTCACCACATATTGACTGCCAAGATCCAGAGACAAAGAGAGATGTCCTAGAGAGAAAAAACTGCATTGATCTGCTTGTAGACTCAACTGATGAACTCTAGCTTCTTTTCCCTATGGTCTCCTACCCTGGGAGATGGACACTGGGAATATACACTCACTTTGTGGGCCATAGCACAGAATGGGGCCACAGTACAACTACTGAATTAAGCACAGCACAACATGTCTTCGTCCAAAAGACACACTCACATCTCAGTTCTCAGTTCTATCTCTGGTTATGTTCTGGACTCAGCCAGTGACCCTGTCAGGTTTATCCCATATCAATCTCTTGCCCCCTTTCCTTCTTATCTATTTCTGTTACTTACACCTCGTCAAGGATATCGTCCTTTGCCTGGATTGCAGCAGTTACCTCCTAATTAATCACTAGTATATTCTTTCTAAAAATCAATTTTTACCTTGCTAAGATATATAGTAACCTACACAAATAAAAGTTTTACTATTTTAAGTCAAGTTCATACAATTCTCTTGCACAGGTCTTGCTACCACCTTTGGTTGGCCCAACATACACCTTCAGTTTGATGTATGTATGTAACAAAACTCTGTTAGCCTTTGTCCTGCTTTATTTTGTACCCCAAGGCCAAACTTGCCTGTTACTCCAGATACTCTTGACTTCTTAGTTTTGCATTCCAGTGCCCTATGAAAAAAAGGACATCATTTTTGGTGTTAATAGATGCTTTTGAACTGTGGTGTTGGAGAAGACTCTTGAGAGTCCCTTGGACTGCAAGGAGATCCAACCAGTCCAATCCTAAAGGAAATCAGTCCTGGGTGTTCATTGGAGGGACTGATGTTGAAGCTGAAACGCCAATACTTTGGCCACCTGATGCGGAGAGCTGACTCATTTGAAAAGACCCTGATGATGGGAAAAGATTGAGGGGAGGAGGAGAAGGGGACGGCAGAGGATGAGATGGTTGGATGGCATCATCGACACAATGGACACGGGTTTGGGTGGACTCTGGGAGTTGGTGAGGGACAAGGAGGCCTGGCATGATGCAGTTCATGGGGTCACAAAGAGTCGGACACGACTGAGCAACTGAACTGAACTGAACTAGAAGGTCTTCTAGGTCTTCATTGATCTGGTCAACTTTAGCTTGTTTGGCATCAGTGGTTGGGGCATAGACTTGGATTACTGTTATGTTGAATAGCTTGCATTGGAAATGAATTGAGATCATTTTCTGTGATATTTATGTACTTATTTCAGACTCTTTTGTTGACTATGAGGGCTACTCCATTTCTCCCAAGTGATTCTTGCCCACATTAGTAGATATAATGGCTGTCTGAGTTAAATTTGTCCATTCCCATCCATTTTAGTTCACTGATTCCTAAAATGTGGCTATTCAATCTTGCCGTCTCCTGCTTGACCACAGCCAATTTACCTTGATTCATGGACCTAACGTTTCCAGTTTCTATGCAATATTGTTCTTTATAGCATCAGATTTTACTTTCACCAACAGATACATCCATACTGAGCATTTTTTCTACTTTTGCTCAGTCTCTTCATTCTTTCTGGAGTTATTAGTAATTGCCCTCTGCTCTACCCCAGTAGCATATTGGACATCATCAGATATCAGCTTAGAGTCTTACAAGCAAGCCTTTCTAAGGATGATGTCTCAGACCTGCTATATTAACTCTTTCCAGCACAATTCATTCCCTTGGCCTTTTGCCAAACTGTCTTTATAACAAAATAATCATAGGACCTCTTGCAGCAGAATAAGACCAAGCTTCATTATTGATCTGTGTCATGTCCTCCTCAGTCATGAGTTAAAACAAACCCCATTAAAAGTAA
This sequence comes from Redunca redunca, assembly GCA_006410935.1. NCBI lineage: Eukaryota > Metazoa > Chordata > Mammalia > Artiodactyla > Bovidae > Redunca > Redunca redunca. Next base: position 475,645 of record SJYQ01003703.1, on the reverse strand, counting down.
AAATAAACAAATGGACCTAATTAAACTCAAAAGCTTTTGTACAGGAAAGGAAACCATAAGCAAAATGAAAAGACAACCCACAGAATGAGAGAAAATATTTGCAAACAATGAGACTGACAAGGGATTAATCTTTAACACAAACAGCCCATGTGGGAAAATGCCAAAAAAAAACCAAATGACCCAATAAAAAACCTATATATAGAAAACTATAAAACACCGATGAAAGAAATAAAAAATGACACAAATAGATGGAGAAATATACCATGTTCATGGATTGGAAGAATCAATGTAGTGAAAATGAGTATACTACCCAAAGCAATCTATAGATTCAATGCAATCCTTATTAAGCTACCAATGATATTTTTCAGAGAACTAGAAAAATAATTTCACAATTTATATGGAATACAAAAAACCTTGAATAGCCAAAGTAATCTTGAGAAAGAAGAATGGAACTGGAGGAATCAACCAGCCTGACTTCAGACTATACTACAAAGCTACAGTCATCAAGAAAGTATGGCAATGGCACAAAGACAGAAGAATAGATCAATGGAACAAAATAGAAAGCCCAGAGATAAAGCCACACACCTATGGACACCTTATCATTGGCAAAGGAGGCAAGAATATACAATGGAGAAAAGACAATCTCTTTAACAACTGGTGCTGGGAAAACTGGTCAACGACTTGTAAAAGAATGAAACTAGAACACTCTTACACCACACAGAAAAATAAACTCAAAATGGATTAAAGATCTAAATGTAAGATGAGAAACTATAAAACTCCTAGAGAAAAACGTAGACAAAACACTCTCTGACATAAATCACAGCAGGATCCTCTATGACCCACCTCCCAGAGTAATGGAAATAAAAGCAAAAGTAAACAAATGGGACCTAATTAAACATAAAGCCTTTTGCACAATGAAGGAAACTATAAGCAAGGTGAAAAGACAGCCTTCAGAATGGGAGAAAATAATAGCAAATGAAGCAACTGACAAAGAATTAATCTCCAAAAATATATAAGCAGCTCCTGCAGCTCAATTCCAGAAAAATAAACGACCCAATCAAAAAATGGGCCAAAGAACTAAACAGACATTTCTCCAAAGAAGACATACAGATGGCTAACAAACACATGAAAGATGCTCAACATCACTCATTATCAGAGAAATGCAAATCAAAACCACAATGAGGTATCTTCTCACTCCAGTGAGAACAGCTGTTATAAAAAAAAAGTCTACAAACAGTAAATGCTGGAGAGAGTGTGGAGAAAAGGGAACCTCTTACATTGTTGGTGGGAATGCAAATTAGTACAGCCACTATGGAGAACAGTGTGGAGATTCCTTAAAATACTAGAAATAGAACTGCCATACAACCCAGCAATCCCACTGCTGAGCATACACACCAAGAAAACCAGAATTGAAAGAGACACGTATACCCCAGTGTTCATTGCAGCACTGTTTATAATAGCCAGGACATGGAAGCAACCTAGATGTCCATCAGCAGATGAATGGATAAGAAAGCTGTGGTACATATACACAATGGAATATTACTCAGCTATTAAAAAGAATGCATTTGAATCAGTTCAAATGAGGTGAATGAAACTGGAGACTAATATACAGAGTGAAGTAGGTCAGAAAGAAAAACACCAATACAGTATATTAATGCATGTATACAAAATTTAGAAAGATGGTAACTATGACCCTATAGGTGAGACAGCAAAAGAGACACAGATGTAAAGAACAAACTTTTGGACTCTGTGGGAGAAGGCAAAGGTGGAGTGATTTGAGAAAATAGCACTGAAATATGTATATTACCATGTGTGAAATAGATCGCCAGTCCAGGTTTGATGCATGAGACAGGGCACTCAGGGCTGCTGCACTGGGATGACCCTGAGGGATGGGATGGGGAAGGAGGTGGGAGGGGTGTTCAGGATGGGGGACACATGTACACCCATGGCTGATTCATGTCAATGTATGGCAAAAGCCACTACAATATTGTAAACTAATTAGCCCCTAAATAAATAAATTAATTAATTTTTTAAAAAATGGGTGGAAGACCTAAATAGACATTTCTCCAAAGAAGACTTACAAATGGCCAAGAGACACATGAAAAGATGCTCAGCATCACTAAGTATTGCTGCTGCTGCTGCTGCTGCTAAGTCACTTCAGTCGTGTCTGACTCTGTGTGACCCCATAGACTACAGCCCACCAGGCTCCCCTGTCCCTGGGATTCTCCAGGCAAGAACACTGGAGTGGGTTGCCATTTCCTTCTCCAATGCATGAAAGTGAAAAGTGAAAGTGAAGTTGCTCAGTCATGTCCGACTCTTAGTGACCCCATGGACTGAAGCCCACCAGGCTCCTCCACCCATGGAATTTTCCAGGCAAGAGTACTAGAGTGGGTTGCCATTCCCTTCTCCTCACTAAGTATTAGAGAACTGCAAATCAAAACTACGATGAAATATCACCTTACACCAGTCAGAATGGCCATCATCAAAAAGTCTATGAACAATAAATGTTGGAGAGAGTATGGAGAAAAGGGAATTATCCTACACTGTTGGTGGGAATATAAATTGGTACAACCACTGTGGAGAAAAGTTTGGAGGTTACTTTAAAAACTAAGAATAGAGCTACCATATGATCCAACAATCTCACTCCTGAGCCTATATTCAGAGAAAAACATGGTTCAGAAGGATACAAGAACCCCAGTGTTCATTGCAATACTGTTTACAGTAACCAGGACATGAAGTAACATAAATGTCCATTGACAGAGGAATAGATAGAGATGATGTGGTACATACATGCGATGGAGTTGATCTCAGGTTGCCTCGACCTGCAGCAGCTTGAAGCAAGATTTCAATCCCCAGCAAGAGATTAAAGTCAGGCCATAGCAGTGAGAGTATTGAATCTTAACCACTAGACCACTAGGGATCAGTGGCCAGTGACAAGGTTCTGGCCTGTGAGCTATGTAAAAGCGAATTTCTACTTCAAGATAGAAAGTAGTAAACAAAGTGCTTATTAGGAAAAAGAGTACTTGTGTATAGACACACAAGTGGGCTCAGAAAGTCATGCCCTCAGGGTAGCTTGAATCATTATATGGGGCATTTCTTCCAGGTTTCCTTTGGCCTATCATCTTGCTTTGCCTGGTTTTGAGTCCATATCTGGTATATCTCAGGGTCCTTCCATGTGAGCATGTGCATCTCTTAGCCAAGGTGGATTCTAGCAAAAAGGCCTGCCTGTGGATGGGTTGACATCACCTACTATGGGGTGGTGTCTTCTCTCTTTTTGACCTTCAAGGAGCCTTTCTGCACATGTATAGTGGAGAAGGTCTCCTTGTCTTTGAAAATGAAGAATATGTGGTCTTTTATCTCTTATCTGGGCAGGGCTTAGTTCCTCCTCCTCTTCATCTTGGAGTATCTGCCCAAGGGGACAACTCCAGCTGTTCGGTGTGGGACCCATTTACCTCCTGCCTAAGAATATTACTCAGGCATTGAAAAAAATGAAATAATGCCATTTGCAGCAACATAGATGGATGTGGAGGTTATCAGACTAAATGAAGTAAGTCAGATAAAGAAAGATAAATATCATATTGTATCATTTACAGGTAGAATCTTTAAAAAAAAGATAAAAATAAACTTCTTTACAAAAGTGAAATACTCACAGACTTAGACAACAAACTTCTGGTTACTGGGTGGGGGTGGAGGAAAGGGTGAGAGGAGGAGGATAGACAGGGAATTTGGGATGGACTTGTATACATTACTATATTTAAAACAGATAACTAACAAGGACCTACTGTATAGCACAGAGAACTCTGCTCAAAATTCTACAATAACCTAAATGGGAAAAGAATTTGAGAAAGAATAGATACTTATACATACATAACTGGATCACTTTGCTGTACACCTGAAACTAACTCATTGTTAATCGTATTCCAATATAAAATGAAAATTAAAAAAAAAAAATCCCACCAATTATAAAGCTCTACTTTGAAAAAAAGCAGGTATCTTCCTCCTCAAGTTTCTGTATGAATCTTCTTTGGTGATCTAAGGCATAAATTCAAGCACAGAATAACCCTGGCCAATAAATTGGAGTTGACCTAAATGTCTTCCAGCTGAGGCAGTGTCATAACCACCAGGGGATAAACATAAACAGTACAATCCCCAAGGACACAGTTGAATTATCAGTGCACCCCAAGCAGAACACAAAATACTGCCATAGTCCCCAGCCATGGGATTTCTAGTTCAGATGGAAATTTTTAGTGTGAGTCCTTGGTTTTAGAGAGGCTACAAGGAGGCAATCAGTTCCAGATTAGCATGTGTGTTTTGAATTAAAGCGAGAAGCTGAGGCCACCCACGTTGTCCTGTTGCCAATACCACCGTGAGTGATCAAATTTCAGCAGGTCAGTCTGAATTCAAAACTTTTTCAGCGGCTTGGAAAGTATGCAACAGGAGTTTTCCTTCTGAAAGAGAAGAAGACTTCCTGGAAGGGTTTTGAAAAACGAAGATGATTAATTCATCATTCCCTGTCCCCCATCCCTATATGCCTTCCAGATCCTACTGGGGTTTTATTTTTTCCATTCTTGTTGCAAAATCAGTGTGTCTTTTTAAATCATTGTAACATTACATTTTTTAAATCATTACCTATTCTAATCCAGACATTTCATCAGGAAGAGTTGTATGCAAGAGGAATAAAAAATATTTTCATAGTAAAACATTTTTATACAGCTTTAGCTATAAAGACGTGTTCAGGAATCAGGAGAAAATTTTGAATTTTGAAAAACTGAAAAATGAGTTTTCACAACCTTCCCCAACCTGATGAAGTATCCAGTGAGCATCTAGAAAAAATTAATCCATTTTGGGGGTAACTGCGCTAATGATCAACTTGCTTTACTAAAGTACATGTACCAGGAGAAGGACAAGGAAAGTTGGGTCAGTTTATCAGTCTGTTGTTGCAAACTGCAACCAATCAAGCAAGGTGAATATAATCAACAACAGTGAGCCACCCCAAGAGGGGGTCAAGAGTCCACTCAGCCAGGACTTGGCAGAGAATTCGCATTCCTCCCCAGACTTGTAGTTTGAGGTAGAAATCATAGGTTAGGAATGCAATTACTTTTTGTGTCAGTAATATAGCCTGATTTCAAATGGTCCCATTAGAAAATAAGCTCTTTCATGTGGACATTTGTGTGCGACCCAGGCAGTCCAGCCAACATCCATGATGTTTTCAGACTCTGTGGCCCCATGCAGGCATGTCCTGAATCTACAGTGATACCATAGTCTGAGTTTTTTCTCCTTTTAATCCTGCAGAATTTGTGCTGAGGCTGAAGTAGCCCACAGCAGATAGTATCAATATCAGGTTTCAGTTTAGAGTCAGGTTCAGGCAATCAGAATCGGAGGGACAGGATTCTAAGGGAAAAAAAAAAAAAACTAGCAGCTTTTGTTCTGCTATAGCAGAGTAGGAGAACAAAAGTCCTGCACAGCCAGCAACTCTTAAATCCAAGTGACAAGCCAGGCTTTCCTAAATTCTATCAATCTTGTTATCCTTAGAGTTCAAGTTGACCCAATTGAAAATATGCACAGAAGCCGGAAAATTATCAATCTCTACCAGATGTCTGATTTTATAAGAATTTATATAATAATTAAAATTGCTTTTTAAAATTCTAAAAGTATATCCCTAAGTCAGGTTAGCTTATTTATCTTACTTGGTCCTAGTCTCATCACAACAAAAATTTGGAGCAATGTACCAAAGGGCTTTCCTGGTGGCTCAGATGGTAAAGAACCTGCCTGCCAGTGTGGGAGATATAAGAGACGTGGATTTGATCCTTGGGTAAGGAAATTCTCCTGGAGAAAGAAATGGCAACCCACTCCAATATTCTTGCCTAGAGAATTCCATGGACGGAGGAGCCTGGTGGGTTACAGTCCTTAGGGTTACAAAGAGTTGGACATGACTAAGCCACTAACAATTTCACTTTCACTTTCACTTGTTATGCCCGAAGTCCAAGTCCCCAAAACCGACAGAACAAGACATCCATGGCAATGCAAATGCAAAAAGAGTATTTATTGCTAGCTCGAGCTAGGGCCCCCAGCCACATCCAACACAGTGGAGTGGAGCTGGAGACCCCGAGCCCTAGATCACAGTAGTATTTATAGATTTAAGACAAAGACAGGGAGTTGGCAAGGGTTGATTGGTTACAAGGGTTTCTTGGCATCTACTAATTGGCTAAACTTTTGTGCGCATAGGCTTTCTTAGGGGGTTTCTATCCTCATCCTGGTAGGCTCAGGCCAGGCTATGGGGAGTGTGCTGATAGGCTGAGTCTTCCTGTCACTGGCAGGGGTGATTTTGGTCCCACCTGGCCCATGATTCAGCTGTTTCCAGGATACTTGTTCCAGCCTATTTTAGTTATGGCTCCTATCAGGCCTCAACACACTAAAGGGTATAAGCCAGTCCCTCCCATCAGGATGCTTCCACAAGCCTCTTATACTTATTCATTATAGAGCAGACAGAATGAAAACCACAATCACAGAAAGTTAACCAAACAAATCACAAGGATCACAGCTTTGTCTAACTCAGTGAAACTATAAGCCATGCGGTGTAGGGCCACGCAAGACAGACGGGTTATTGGGGACAGTTCTGACAAAACATAGTTCACTGGAGAAGAGAATGGGAAAGCACTTCAGTATGCTTCCTTGAGAACCCCATGAACAGTATGAAAAGGCAAAAAGATAGGACACTTAAAGATGAACCCCGGAGTCGTTAGGTGCCCAATATGCTACCGGAGAACAGTGGAGAAATAACTACAGAAAGAATGAAGAGACAGAGCCAAAATGAAAACAACACCCAGTTGTGGATGTGACTGGTGATAGAAGTAAAGTCTGATGCTGTAAAAAACAATATTGCATAGGAACCTGGAATGTTAAGTCCAAGAATCGAGGTAAATTGGAAATGGACAAACAGGAGATGGCAAAAGTGAACATCAACATTTTAGGAATCAGTGAATTAAATGGACTGGAACAGGTGAACTTAATTCAGATGACCATTATATCTACTACTGTGGGCAAGAATCTCTTAAAAGAAATGGATTAGCCCTCATAGTCAATAAAAGAGTCTGAAATGCAGTACTTGGGTGCAATTTCAAAAATGACAGATTAAAATCTGTTCATTTCCAAAGCAAACCTTTCAATATCACAGTAATCTAAGTTTATGCCCCAAACAGTAATGCCAAAGAAGCTGAAGGTGAATGGTTCTATGATGACCTACAAGACCTTCTAGAACTAACACCAAAAATGGTTTCCTTTTCATCATAGGGGACCGGAATGCAAAAGGAGGAAGTCAAGAGACACCTGGAATTATAGGCAAGTTTGGCCTTGGAACACAAAATGAAGCAGGGCAAAGGCTAACAGAATTCTGGCAAGAGAACACACTGGTCATAGCAAACACCCTCTTCCAACAACACAAGAAATGACTCTACACATGGACATCACCAGATGGTCAATACCGAAATCAGACTGATTGTATTCTTTGCAGTCGAATATGGATAAGTGCTATACAGTCAGCAAAAACAAGACTGGAGCTGCCTGTGGCTTAGATCATGAACTCTTTATTGCAAAATTCAGACTTAAATTGAGGAAAATAGGGAAAACCACTAGACCATTCAGGTATGACCAAAATCAAATCCCTTATGATTATACAGTGGAAGGGACAGATTCAAGGGATTAGATCTGATAGTGTGCCTGAAGAACTATGGACAAAGGATTGTGACATTGTACAGGAGGCAGCAACCATCCCCAAGAAAAAGAAATCCAAAAAGGCAAAATGGTTGTCTAAGGAGGCCTTACAAACAGCTGAGAAAAGAAAAGAAGCCAAAGGCAAAGGGGAAAAGGAAAGATATACCCATTTGAATGCAGAGTTCCAAAGAATAGCAAGGAGGGATAAGAAAGCCTTCCTCAGTGATCAATCCAAAGAAATAGAGGAAAACAATAGAATGGGAAAGACTAGAGATCTCTTCAAGAAAATGAGAGATGCCAAGGGAACATTTTATGCAAAGATGGGCACACTAAAGGACAGAAATGGTATGGACCTAACAGAAGCAGAAGATATTAAGAAGAAGTGGCAAGAATACACAGAGTACAGTTCAGTTCAGTCACTCAGTCATGTCTGACTCTTTGCAACCCCATGAATCGCAGCACACCAGGCCTCCCTGTCCATCACCAACTCCCGGAGTTCATTCAGACTCACATCCATAGAGTCCGTGATGCCATCCAGCCATCTCATCCTCTGTCGTCCCCTTCTCCTCCTGCCCCCAATCCCTCCCAGCATCAGAGTCTTTTCCAGTGAGTCAACTCTTCGCATGAGGTGGCCAAAGTACTGGAGCTTCAGCTTTAGCATCCTTCTTTCCAAAGAAATCCCAGGGTTGATCTCCTTCAGAATGGACTGGTTGGATCTCCTTGCAGTCCAAGGGACTCTCAAGAGTCTTCTCCAACACCACAGTTCAAAAGCATCAATTCTTCGGCGCTCAGCCTTCTTCACAGTCCAACTCTCACATCCATACGTGACTACTGGAAAAACCATAGCCTTGACTAGACGGCAGAGTAATGTCTCTGCTTTTGAATATGCTATCTAGGTTGCTCATAACTTTTCTTCCAAGGAGTAAGCGTCTTTTAATTTCATGGCTGCACTCACCATCTGCAGTGATTTTGGAGCCCCCAAAAATAAACTCTGACACTGTTTCACAGAAGAACTATATAAAAAAGATCTTAATGATCCAGATAACCACAATGGTATGATCACTCACCTAGAGTCAGACATCCTGGAATGCAAAGTCAAGTAGGCCTTAGGAAACATCACGATGAACAGAGCTAGTGGAAGTGATGGAATTCCAGTTGAGCTATTTCAAATGCTAAAAGATGATGCTGTGAAAGTGCTATAGTCATTATGCCAGCAAATTTTGAAAACTCAGCAGTGGCCACAAGACTGGAAAAGGTCAGTTTTCATTCCAATCCCAAAGAAAGGCAATGCCAAAGAATGTTCAAACTACCACACAATTGTACATATTTCACATGCTAGCAAAGTAATGCTCAAAATTCTCCAAACTAGGCTTCAACAGTACATGAGCCGAGAACTTCCAGACAGTCAAGCTGGATTTAGAAAAGGCAGAGAACCAGAGATCAAATTGCCAACATCTGTTGGATCATAGAAAAAACAAGAGAATTCAAAAAAAAAGTCTACTTCTGCTTCACTGACTACGCCAAAGCCTTTGAATGTGTGGATCACAACAAACTGGAAAATTCTTAAACAGATGGGAATTCCAGACCACCTTACCTGCCTCCTGAGAAATCTGTATGTAGGTCCAGAAGCAACAGTTAGAACCGGACATGAAACAATGGACTGGCTCCAAATTGGGAAAGGAATATGTCAAGGCTCTATACTGTCACCCTGCTTATTTAACTTATATGCAGAGTACATCATGTGAAATGCCAGGCTGGATGATGCACAAGCTAGAATCAAGATTGCTGAGAGAAATATCAATAACCTTAGATATGCAGATGACACCACCCGTATGGCAGAAAGCAAAGAGCAACTAAAGAGCTTCTGGATGAAAGTAAAAGAGGAGAGTGAAAAAGCTGGTTGAAAATCAATATTCAAAATACAAAGATCATGGCATCCAGTCTCATCACCTCATGGCAAATAGATGGGAAAACAATGAAAGCAATGAGAGAATTTATTTCCTGGGTTCCAAAATCACTGCAGATGGTGACTGCAGCCTTGAAATCAAAAGACAATTCCTTCTTGGAAGAAGAGTTATGGCCAACCTAGAGAGTATATTAAAAAGCAGAGACATTACTTTGCTGACAAAGGTCCATCTAGTCAAAACTATCTTTTTTCCAGTAGTCATATATGGATGTGAGAGTTGGACTATAAAAAAAGCTGAGAGCCTAAGAATTGATGCTTTTGAACTGTGGTGTTGGAAAAGACTCTTGAGAGTCCCTTGGATTGCAGGGAGATCCAACCAGTCCATCCTAAAGGAAATCAGTCCTGAATATTCATTGGAAGGACTGATGCTGATGCTGAAACTTCAATACTTTCGCCACCTGATGGGAAGAACTGACTCACTGGAAAAGACCCAGATGCTAGAAAAGATTGAAGGCAAGAGGAGAAGGGACGACAGAGGATGAGATAGTTAGATGGCATCACCAACTCGATGGACATGAGTTTGAGCAATCTTGGCGGTTGGTGATGGACAGGGAAGCCTGGCATGCTGCAGTCCTTGGGATCACAGAGTCAGACAAGACTGAGCGACTGAATGAACTGAGTGGAAATCTTGATGGCTTCATAAAACTGCTAACAGAAGATTAAGATCAAGCATTATTCACATAGGACTGAATGAACTGGTGAGTATGGTTATAATATGGAGGTCTTGTCTGAAATATTACTGGTCTTTAAACTATATTTTTCAGATATAAAGAAACCTTTACATTACACATCTGTAAGTAGAACTGAAACATTTATGTTTTTATCAGATTCCTCCAGAATTTGGAAACTCTTATTAGAAATTATTTGAAACTAAGACTCACTTCCCAGATAGCTCCTTGTAAAGTTTAGTTATTAAAAGGACATCTAAGTTTGTTTCTGAAGCTTAGCATAGCAATCTATCTTTTGATGAAGATCAGATTTGCCATGACCTGTGACCTGGAGATTATGCCTAATGGAAAAGTCTTCAGATAAAGGACTCTTTACAGTCATGTTGGAAGGGGTTATATTTGCTAACAAATTGTTGTACTGAAAAACTTAAGAGTACACTCTTGGCTTTGTATATCTCACCATATCAGACCTCCTTTCCTGAATGAACTGTAACTCTTGTTTCTAAGGCCCAGCTTTAACTAAGACCAGCACTACCAGAATAGTGCAAGAAAATGACATCTAAAGTAGACAGCTGACCCAAGATGATGTACCAGACCTGTATCCTGATTACTTTGACAACTGTTCATACTTTTGCTTATCAACCAAACATTTTTTGGGCTCAATCATTTGCAAGTTTCAGAAATCAATCCAATAGTTGGGGTTCTGGCCAATTACCCGTGTTAAGAACTCTCAGGTTGTCTTGGTGGGTTTCTTTTCTCCAAGGCTCTAATTAGATGGTCCTTAGAAATGATATTTTAAAAGAAATAAACTCTAGCACCATGCAAGCTAAACCACCAATATCACTAAGTGAGGCCCTCTTATCTGGTCAGTTAATGATGACTATTCCAAACCTGGCCATAAACACTCCTTTTCACTAGATATTGAATATTGGGTAGACCCTAATAGGGCCCAGTGGATTTATGGAACAGATTTATGACCTTGATTTTCCCAGTGTAGTTAAGATGCACAATTGATTTCCCTAGGGCTGAAGATCACTTATGGGTAACCCTGGAAATAGCCCCTACCAACCTACCCTTAAGGCAGGCTTGTGAGCATAATCAGTTTTCCAATGATACAATCATTTGATCTCAAAATGTGTTCCTTCTTTTTAGATAAACCTAAAAGCTATAACAAACCCAGTGTGTTGAAAAGCAGAGACATTACTCTGCCAACAAAGGTTCATATAGTCAAGGCTATGGTCTTCCCAGTGGTAATGTACGGTTGTGAGAGCTGGACTGTAAAGAAGGCAGAGCACCGAAGAATTGTTGCCTTCAAACTGTGGTGCCAACTGGGTGACTCAACAACAACAATAAGGTGTTCCTTCACTTGGAAAAATATTATCACTCACATAGAGGCTTTAACAAAATTGACTTAAAAAGTTTTGAGCAATAGTGATCAAGTCATTAGCTTGCACAATTTAGAAGTCACTAAGATGAGAAAGAGCTTCCCTGGTGGCCCAGAGGTTAAAGCATCTGCCTGGAATGCTGGAGACCTGGGTTCGATCCCTGGGTCGGGAAGATCCCCTGGAGAAGGAAATGACAACCCACTCTAGTACTCTTGCCTGGAGAATCCCATGGAGGGAGGAGCCTGGTAGTCTACAGTCCATGGGGTCGCAAAGAGTCGGACACGACTGAGCGACTTCACTTCACTTCTTCAAGATGAGAAAAAGCAGTCCTATAGGATCACATGTCCCTCAATATTTTAACTGCTTCCTAAGGGGGAAAGGGTACTCTAATTCATATTGAATGCTGTGTCTTCAAATGTGACTCATGACACATAGAGAATAAAATTTCTGCTCTGAACAATCTTTTTCCCAGTTTAGGGAAATTTTTGGAAAATGGTTTGATTCAGGAGGCTTAAGTCCTAATGACATTGTTGGCTCTACTGACAATTTTAATTACAGTTTCTGAAACTTATAAGGTGATAATTTCTTGCCTGTCATGCTGTGTGTCTCCTACTTATACTAAGATAATGATGTCTAAATGACTTGAAACTATAAATTACATCTTTATTTCTCAGTAAAATAATGGACATGCACAATGGGCATGTGAGGAAAATTGGCTTAAGTCTTACTGGATAACCTAGAACTGACTATCAGTTCTTGACAAATATTCTGCTAGTGTAACTTCCCCAACATGAGAGAACCAGTCTGTTAGGATCCAGCACTATGGGACATGATAGACCCAGGACAGGCAAGCAACCAGCCTGGCATCAAGAGACCAAATATTTGATCACCCAGCACTTTCTGTCAAAAGATTAGTGATCAAAAAGGGGAAATTTTGAAATAAAATCCATATTTTTATGGCAAGGCAGAAAAAATTTAAAGACGAAAATTTTTCTCTTCCCTTTGGCTTCCTTTCTCCCTTCTACTGTGCATTGTGTATCTGTATTATGCATCAACAAAACCTCCCCCATAGTCAGCAATACCTGCTCAAAGACAAAAAACAACATTCTTCTAGTATCAACAAAACAACTCTGTAAATGATAACAGTCCTTGATCTCGTAAAGAGTCATAATGGCCCATCACTTTGTTCTTGCAGAACTGGATTGTGTAAATATCAATAATACACCATCTAATGTACAGCCCCATGTCTCAAAAAACTTATATAACTGTGTTTTGACTTTTCCCCTCTGGTTTCTAGTACCCTCTAGTCTACATTCCGTCTCTATAACTTTCTCATTGTAGATATTTCATATAAGTAGAATCATGCAATATGTGACTATATCCGGCTTAGCAAGTGTTTTCAGGTACAGCTATGCTGTAGCATATATCAGAACTTCACTGCTTTTTAAGGGTGAAAATATTCTATTATATTTTATATACCACACTTTCTTTGTCCATTCTTCTGTTGATGAGCATTTGGGTTGCTTCTATTCTTTAGCCTATTGTAACTTATGCCTCTATGAAATCTGTGTAAAAGTATCTCACTCACTGCTCTCAGTTCTTTTAGGTCCATAACTAAATGGAATTTCTGGATCCCCAGCACTCTTCTTGGCTTCACTAGACCTACTCACAGGTTATAAAAGTTATTATACTATTGGTTACCTTTTGTTACAATAAAGGATACAGAGGAAAATCAGCAAAGGAAAAAGGCACATAGAGGTGGGGGGAAGTCTTGAGGAATTCAGGTGCAGCTTCCAAGAGTTCTCTTGAAGTGAAGTTGCAGGAGGATTAATTCCTCCTCCAAAGATATGTAACAACATGTGCCAGCAAGGGTGGCTCATTTGAGAATTTCAGTGCCTGCTATGAAATGAATGTTTACATCTCCCCAGAAGTTCTATGTTGAAATCCTAGTCCTCAATATAATGGTATTTGGAGATGAAGCCATTGGGAGTAATTAGGTCTTGAGGGTGGAGCCCTCATGATGGGATTAGTATCCTTATAAAAGAGATGTTGACAGAGCTTGCTTTCTCTCTCTTCTCTATACCATGTGAGGATACAATGGGAAGACAGCCATCTGCAAACCAAACGGAGAAGCACATCAGACACAGGATCTGCTGGCACCTTAATCTTAGATTTTCCAACCTGTAGAACTGTAAGAAATAAATGTTTGCTTTTTAAGTCACCCAGACTAAACTTCTTATAGTAGCCTAAACCAACCAGAGTCCACGATTTTCACTGAGGGTTGGTCACATAGGTACCCTCTGCCTATCATGTACTAGACTCTTAGAAGGAAAGCACTTGTTGAATAGAAACCACTGTTTTCACAAATAATTTAGGCACCCATATCAATTTGAAAAATGAAGGGAAGCCTCAAAATCTTTCCACAAATGCCAGCAAAGGGGTAGTTTGGCAAGAAAGGCTTTCTATATATGACCATCTCAGGCTTGCTGTATTAATTCTTTTTTATGCTGTCATCATCCTAACATTCAATGGATACCTAGAGTAGACCTAAATAGCCTTCAATGGAGTAGATACAGGAGAAGTTTGATGAGAAAAATGCTTGCACATTGCCAAAAAGTAGGGAAAATAAGCATAAAAATTGTTTAAACACCCATTTGTCTTTCAACAGTATGAAAAGGAAAAAAAAAGACACCGAGATGAACTCACCAGGTCGGTAGGTGCCCAATATGCTGCTGGAGAACAGTGGAGAAATAACTCCAGAAAGAATGAAGAGACAGAACCGAAGAGAAAATACACCCAGTTGTGGATGTGACTGGTGATGGAAGTAAAACCCGATGCTGTAAAAAACAAGACTGCACAGGAACCTGGAATGTTAGGTCCAAGAATGAAGGTAAATTGGAAGTAGACAAACAGGAGATGGCAAGAGTGAACATCGACACTTTAGGAATCAGTGAATTAAAATGGACCGGAACAGGTGAATTTAATTCAGATGACCATTATATCTACTACTGTGGGCAAGAATCCCTTAGAAGAAATGGATTAGCCCTCATACTCAATCAAAGAGTCTGAAATTCACTAGTTGGGTGCAATCTCAAAAATGACAGATTAATATCTATTAGTTTCCAAGACAAACCATTCAATATCACAGTAATCCAAGTTTATGCCTCAAACACCAATGCCAAAGAAGCTGAAGTTGAATGGTTCTATGGTGACCTACAAAACCTTCTAGAACTACACCAAAACAGATGTCCTTTTCATCATAGGGGACTGGAATGCAAAAGGAGGAAGTCAAGAGACACCTGGAATTACAGGCAAGTTTGGCCTTCGAACACAAAATGAAGCAAAGCAAAGGCTAACAGAGTTCTGACAAGAGAACGCACTGGTCATAGCAAACACCCTCTTCCAACAACACAAGAAATGACTCTACACTTGAACAACATTAGATGGTCAATACTGACATCAGATTTATTGTATTCTCTGCAGCCGAATATGGATAAGTGCTATACAGTCAGCAAAAACAAGACTGGGAGCTGAATGTGGCTCAGATCATGAACTCCTTATTGCCAAATTCAGACTTAAATTGAAGAAAATAGGGAAAACCACTAGACCATTCAGGTATGCCTAAATCAATCCCTTATGATTATACAGTGGAAGGGACAGATTCAAGGGATTAGATCTGATAGTGTGCCTAAAGAACTATGGACAGAAGATTGTGATATTGTACAGGAGGGAGCAACCATCCCCAAGATAAAGAAATCCAAAAAGGCAAAATGGTTGTCTGAGGAGGCCTTACAAACAGCTGAGAAAAGAAAAGAAGCCAAAGGCAAAGGGGAAAAGGAAAGATATACCCATTTGAATGCAGAGTTCCAAAGAATAGCAAGGAGGGATAAGAAAGCCTTCCTCAGTGATCAGTACAAAGAAATAGAGGAAAACAATAGAATGGGAAAGACTAGAGATCTCTTCAAGAAAATGAGAGATGCAAGGGAACATTTCATGCAAAGACGGGCACAATAAAGGACAGAAATGGTATGGACCTAACAGAAGCAGAAGATACTAAGAAGAGGTGGCAAGAATACACAGAAGAACTATGCAAAAAAGATGTTAATGATCCAGATAACCACAACGGTGTGATCACTCACCTAGAGTCAGACATCCTGGAATGCAAAGTCAAGTAGGCCTTAGGAAGCATCACTATGAACAGAGCTAGTGGAAGTGATGGAATTCCAGTTGAGCTATTTCAAATGCTAAACGATGATGCTGTGAAAGTGCTGCACTCAATATGCCAGCAAATTTTGACAACTCAGCAGTGGCCACAAGACTGGAAAAGGTCAGTTTTCATTCCAATCCCAAAGAAAGGCAATGCCAAAGAATGTTCAAACTACCACACAGTTGTACATATTTCACATGCTAGCAAAGTAATGCTCAAAATTCTGCAAGCTAGGCTTCAATAGTACATGAACTGAGAACTTCCAGATGGTCAAGCTGGATTTAGAAAAGGGACAGGAACCAGAGATCAGATCGCCATCATCTCTTGGATCATAGAAACAGCAAGAGAATTCCAGATAAACATCTACTTCTGTTTCATTGACTACGCCAAAGCCTTTGAATGTCTGGATCACAGCAAACTGTGGAAAATTCTTAAACAGATGGGAATTCCAGAACACCTTACCTGCCTCCTGAGAAATCTGTATGCAAGTCCAGAAGAAACAGTTAGAACTGGACATGAAACAATGGACTGGCTCCAAATAGGGAAAGGAATATGTCAAGGCTCTATACTGTCACCCTGCTTATTTAACTTATATGCAGAGTACATCACAAGGAATGCCAGACTGGATGAAGCACAAGCTGAAGTCAAGATTGCTGAGAGAAATATCAATAACCTCAGATATGCAGATGACACCACTCTTATGGCAGAAAGTGAAGGGGAACTAAAGAGTCTCTTGATGAAAGTGAAAGAGGCATGTGAAAAAGCTTAAAACTCAACATTCAAAAAACAAAGATCATGGCATTCAGTCCCATCATTTCATGGCAAATAGATTTGGAAACAACGGAAACAGTGAGAGACTTATTGTCCCTGATCTCAGTTGGTAAAGAATCTGCCTGCAATGCAGGAGACCCCGGTTTGATTCCTGGGTTGAGATGATCTTCTGGAAAAGGAATAGGCTATCCACTCCAGTTATCATGGGCTTCCCTTGTAGCTCAGCTGGTAAAGAATCTGTGTGCAATGTGGGAGACCTGGGTTTGATCCCTGGGTTGGGAATATCCCCTGAAAAAGGAAAAGGCTACCCACTCCAGTATTCTGGCCTGGAGTATTACATGGACTGTACGATCCATGGAGTTGAAAGAGTCAGACACAGCTGAGAAACTTTCACTTTATTATCTTGGGCTCCAATATTACTGTAGATGATGACTGCAGCCATGAAATTAAAAGATGCTTCCTCCTTGAAAGAAAAGCTATGACAAACATAGACAGCATATTGAAAAGCAGAGACATTACTTTGTCGACAAAGTTCCATCTCGTCAGAGCTATGGTTTTTCCAGTAGTTATTTATGGATGTGAGAGTTGGACCATAAAGAAAGCTGAGCGCCGAAGAACTGATGCTTTTGAACTATGGTGTTGGAGAAGACTCTTGAGAGTCCCTTGGACTGCAAGGAGATCCAACCAGTTAATTCTAAAGGTTTTCAGTCTTGAATATTAACTGGAAGGACTGATGCTGAAGCTGAAACTCTTAATAACTTGGCCAACTGATGAGAACTGACTCATTGGAAAAGACTCTGATGCTAAGAAAGACTGAAGGCGAGAGGAGAAGGGGATGACAAAGGATGAGATGGTTGGATGGCATCACCAACTCAATGGACATGAGTTTGAGCAATCTCCTGGAGTTGGTGATGGACAGGGAAGCCTGGTGTGTTGCAACCAAGGGGTTGCAAAGAGTCGGACATGACTGAGCAAATGAACTGAACTGTCTGCCATATAGACGTGCACATGCTTATCACAATTTTTATAAAAATTTATAAATTTTATAAAAATTTATCACAATTTTTATAATCGTTATACAGAAAAAATATATATACAATTAAATATATATATACACAATTAAATGAATTTTCAGTCGTCTGTATGTCAAAAACCTTCTCCTATAAGGAAAAAGCTCAATATAAAGAGAGAGACTTTATTCTTTAGAACAGTTTCAGTTCAGTTCAGTTCAGTTCAGTTTAATTCAGTTCACTCACATGACACTCACTCAGTGACATGGGGTCACTCAGTCATGTCCGACTCTTTGTGACCCCATGAATTGCAGCACACCAGGCCTCCCTGTCCATCACCAACTCTCGGAGTTTACCCAAACTCATGTCCATCGAGTCGGAGATGCCATCTTGCCATCTCATCCTCTGTAGTCCCCTTCTCTTCCTGCCCCCAACCCCTCCCAGCATCAGAGTCTTTTCCAATGAGTCAATTCTTCACATGAGGAAATGGCCAAAGTATTGGAGTTTCAGCTTTAGTATCAGTCCTTCCAAAGAACACCCAGGACTGATCTCCTTTAGAATGAACTGGTTGGATCTCCTTGCAGTCCAAGGGACTCTCAAGAGTCTTCTCCAACACCACAGTTCAAAAGCATCAATTCTTCGGCTCTCAGTCTTCTTCACAGTCCAACTCTCACATCCACAAATGACCACTGGGAAAACCATAGCCTTGACTAGACAGACCTTTGTTGACAAAGTACTGTCTCTGCTTTTGAATATGCTATCCAGATTGGTCAAAACTTTCCTTCCAAGGAGTAAGTGTTTTTTAATTTCATGGCTGCAATCACCATCTGCAGTGATTTTGGAGCCCCCCCAAAAATCTGACAATGTTTCCACTGTTTCCCTATCTATTTCCCATGAAGTGATGGGACCAGATGCCACGATATTAGTTTTCTGAATGTTGAGCTTTAAGCCAACTTTTCCGCTCTCCTCTTTCACTTTCATCAAGAGGCTTTTTAGTTCCTCTTCACTTTCTGCCATAAGGGTGGTGTCATCTGCATATCTGAGGTTATTGATATTTTTCCCAGCCATCTTGATTCCCCCTTGTGCTTCTTCCAGTCCAGCATTTCTCATGATGTACTCTGCATATAAGTTAAATAAGCAGGGTGACAATATACAGCCTTGACGTACTCCTTTTCCTATTTGGAACTAGTCTGTTGTTCCATGTCCAGTTCAAAGTCTTGCTTCCTGACTTGAATATAGGTTTCTCAAGAGTCAGGTCAAGTTGTCTGGTATTCCCATCTCGTTCAGAATTTTCCAGTTTATTGTGATCTACACATTCAAAGGCTTTGGCATAGTCAATAAAGCAGAAATAGATGTTTTTCTGGAACAGTTTAAGGTTGATCAAAGAATTGAACAGAAGTTATAGGGGGTGCCCATATATTCTCTACCTCCATACATGACTAACCTTCCCCATTATCAACATCAAGCACCAGAGTATACATTTGTTACAATTCATGGACCTATATTGACACATCATTATCACCCAAAGTCCAAAGCTTACCTCAGAGTTCACTGTTGGTGTTATATATTCTATGGTATTGAAAAATGCATAGTAACATATATCTGCTATTGTAGTATCAAAAAGAATAGTCTCACTGTCCTAAAATCTTCTGTGCTCTGCCTATTCATCCCTCAGTTCCCTCTACACACTGGAAACTACTGATCTTTTCATTATCTCCAAAGTCTTGCCTTTTCCAGAATGTTATATAGTTGGAATCATACACTTATGTAGCCCTTTCAAGAAGGTTTTTCTTTCCCGTAGCTGTATGCATTCAAGGTTCCTCCATGTCTTTACATGACATGAAAGCTCATTTCTTTTGTAGCATTGAATAAAAAATATTCCAAGCTTACCAGGTGACTCAATGATAAAGAATCCACCTGCCAATGCAGGATACGCAGGTTTAATCCCTAGGTCAGGAAGATCCCCTGGAAGAGAAAATGACTACTAATATTCTTGCCTGTACAATCCCATGGGTGAAGGAGCCTGGCAGGCTACAGCCCATGCTGTGGCAAAAGACTCAGACACAACTTCACAACTCAACAACTATAAATATTCCATTGTCTTGATATAAAATGGTTCATCTATTTGCCTACTGAAGGACACCTTGGTTGCTTTTGAGTTTTGTCAGTTATGAATAAAACTGTCATAAACATCTGTGTGCAAGTTTTAGTCTTTGGCTACCTAATGCGAAGAGCTGACTCATTTGAAAAGACCCTGATGCTGGGAAAGATTGAGGGCAGGAGAAGGAGGGGACGACAGAGGATGAGATGGTTGGATGGCATTACCAACTCAATGGACATGGGTTTGGGTGGACTCTGGGAGTTGGTGATGGACAGGGAGGCCTGCTGTGCTGCGGTTCATGGGGTCGCAAAGAGTCAGACATGACTGAGCAACTGAACTGAACTGAATAACATACAAAGTGGAGTATCTTTTCAAAGCCTTATTGGTTATTGCATATCTTCTTTGGTGACTAGGTGTTAAGATCTTTGATCCATTTTTTCATTGGGTTGTTTTCTTTTTTTCCAAGTCAGAAGGGTGACTTTTTAAAAATTTATTTTTAATTGAAGAATAATTGGTTTACAATATTGCTTTGATTTCTTCCACACATCAACATAAAATTGCCATGTTCTCTGCTGTGCTCGGTTGCTTCAGTTGTGTCCGACTCATTGCAACCCTATGGACTGTAGCCCGTCAGGCTCTTCTGTCCATGGGATTTTCCAGGCAAGAATACTGGAGGAGGTTGCCCTGCCCTCCTCCAGGGAATCTTCCTGACCCAGGGACTGCACCCACATCTTCTGCTCTCCTGCATTGCAGGCAGATTCTTCACCCACTGAGCCACCTGGGAAACCCTGAATTAGCCATAGGTATACATATGTCCCCTCCCTCATGAACCTCCTCCCACCTCCCCCTCTTTCCCACCCCTCTAAGTTGTTACAGAGCCCCAGTTTGAGTTCCCTGAGTCATACAGCAAATTTCCTTTGGCTGTCTATCTTACATATGGTAGTATATATGCTTCCATGCTACTCTCTCCGTTCATCTCACCTTCTCTCCTTCCTCCACCTACCGCTGCCCCCAACCCCGCACCTTGTCTGTAAGTCTGTTCTTTTTCAGTCTGCATCTCCTTTGCTGCCCTGCAAATAGGTTCATCAGTGTCATCTTTCTAAATTCCATATATATGTGTTAATACACAATACTTTGTTTTCTTATTGTGACATTCTTGGTAGATTTTGGATAACAAGCTTTATCAGGTGTCTATTGCAAATATTTTGTTCTAGTCTGTGAGCTTGTCTTCTCATTCTCTTGACAGTGCCTTCCACAGAGCAGAAACTTCTAATTTTAATGAAGTCCAGATTATCAATTATTTCTTTAATGGTTTGTACCTTTGGTGTGTACAAAAGCACTTTTTAACATCTGAAAAATATTCTTCATGTTAATCTGACAGAATTTATTAAAGGTTTCCTATCTCTAGATTATTTCTCAATTTTTTTCTACTTAGAAGTACTGTTTTGAGAAACACTTTTAAGTACCAGGGATTTTAAAGTTGAAAGTGAAAGTGAAGTCGCTCAGTCGTGTCCGACTCTTTGCGACCCCAAGACTGTAGCCTATCAGGCTCCTCCCTCCATGGGATTTCCAGGTAAGAGTGCTGGAGTGGGGTGCAATTTCCTTCTCCAGGGGATCTTCCCGACCCAGGAATCGAACCTGGGTCTCCTGCATTGCAGGCAGATGCTTTAACCTCTGAGCCACCAGGGAAGCCCTTTAAAGTTGAGCTATAATTCATTTACCATAAAATTCACCCTCTTAAAGTATAAATTTAGTAGTTCTATTATACTCACAAAATTATGGAACCTCACAACTGTATAATCCCAGAATATTTTTAATCTCTTCAGAAATTCAGAAAGAAACTCAATACCTGTCAGCTATCACACTAAACCCCCAAGTCCAGCCCCTGGCAATCACTATCCTACTTTCTGTCTCCATGGATTTGCCTATTCTGGACATGTCATATAAATTAAATTATACAATATTTGGTTCTTTGTCTCTGGGTTCTTTCACTTGAAATCATGTTTCTATGACCCACTTTGATTTAATTTTTGTGTGACATGTGAAGTATGTGTCAAAGTTAAAACTTTTAGTGGGGAGGATATCTATGTCCAGTTGTTTCAGCACCATTTGTTAAAAATAGTATCCTTTAATAGTATCTATTAAAATTCTTTTGTATCATTGCCAAAAATCAGTTCACAATGTTCATTTGGGCCTATTTCTGGACTCTTTAGTTTAGTTTAGTTTTTGCACTACATATGTATCCCTTCACTAATCACATTGATTACTGCAGCTTTACAGACTTCTTAAAATGAGTGATATAAGCTCAACCTTTTTTTTCTTCCGGAATTGTTTTGGCTGTTTTTTTGACATTCCATATGAATTTTAGAATTCACTTGTCAGTAGCTACAAAAAATTTTTCTGGCATTTGCATTAGAATTATACTGAAATTTATACTAATTTGGGTAAATTGACATTTTAACAATATTGAGTCTTCCAATCCATGAACATGGAATTTTTCCCATGCACAAATTTGTTTTAAATGTATAAATAACTTTTTGATGCTATTGTAAATGGTATGTTTTAAAAATTTCAAATTCCGGTTGTCTAATGCTGTGTAAAGCTGAGTGCTGAAGAACTGATGCTTTTGAACTGTGGCGTTAGAGAAGACTCTTCAGAGTCCCTTGGACCACAAGGAGATCCAACCAGTCCATTCTAAAGGAGATCAGTCCTGGGTGTTCTTTGGAAGGAATGATGCTAAAGCTGAAACTCCAATACTTTGGCCACCTCGTGTGAAGAGTTGACTCATTGGAAAAGATTCTGATGCTGGGAGGGATTGGCAGCAGGAGGAGAAGGGGATGACAGAGGATGAGATGGCTGGATGGCATCACTGACTCGATGGACATGAGTTTGGGTGAACTCTGGGAGTTGGTGATGGACAGGGAGGCCTGGCTTACTGCAATTCATGGGGTCGCAAAGAGTCAGACATGACTGAGTGACTGAAATGAACTGAACTGAACTGAACTGAATGCTGTTCTACATGAATAGAATAGAGTTTTGTGTGTGTACCTTCTATCATCCTACCCTGATAAACTCATTAGTTCTAGAAGGTGTTTGTAGGGATTTGTTTAGATGGTCTCTGTAGATAATCATGCTGCCTGCAAATAGAGTTTTATTTCTTTCGAATCTGTATGAGCTTTCTTTCCTTCTTTCTTTCTTCCTTCTTTCCTTCTTTCTAACCTTGTTATTACTAACCAGAGCTCTCAGCCCAATGTTGAGTAAGAATTTCTTGCCCTTTTACGAATCTTATGGGATTATGATATTAGCTGTAGATTTTTATAAGATTATGTTAAGTCTGCATATTCCTAGTTTGCTGAGAGTGTTTATCATGAGTGACTGTTGAATTGCTTTTTCTTCACCTATTGAGATAATCATATGTTTTTTTTGATTTAGTCTCTTAATATGGTGAATTATAGTGATTGATTTTCAAATGCAAAATCAGTCTTCATCATGAGTTATCCTTTTTATATGTTTCTGGATTTTCATTTGCTAATATTTCCTTAAGGATTATTGCATATATTCATAAGAGATTTTGGCCTTCAGTTTCATTTTCATGTAAAATCTATGTTTGATTTTGTTATTAGGATAATGCTGACCTCCTAAAATCAATAAAATATATAACCACACAGAAGAGTAGCACATAGCAATAAAAAAAGACTACTCAACACAAAACAGTATTGATAAATCTCAAGGTTATATTGAATGAAAGAACTCAGACACAGGAGAGTACAACTCTATGATCCTACTCACACAAAATTCTAGGAAAGACAAATCTAGCCTGGAGGGACAGGAAACAGATCAGTGGCTGCCTGGAAGTAGGTGTGGTGATTGATTGGTAGGGAAACGGAAATTTTTTAATGATGGAAAGGTTTAAATTTAGATTCTGATGGTGATTATGCAGCTGTATAAACATTTAAAATCATTAAAGTGTATGGGAAAATGTATACAACTTACAGTATGTAAATTACATCTCAGTTGATTTAAAAAATGATATAGGTGAGTTGCAGGATCTCATTTTTTAATGAGACAGAGTTAGTTGTAAATTTATCAAATTCCTTGTTGACCTCACTGGGTATTTATTCCCTGCTCCCTGTCCATGTGTGATCTTGGGCAAGTTACATCTCATTCATCAACCCAGTTTCCTCCTCTGAGAAATGGTAGATAATGATTATTATTAACTACAGTTCTTTTAGGAAATGTTTCCTAAGATAATTTATGTTAGTCACTTAAACCAATGTCTAGCACAAAGTAAGATATCAGAAAGTAATAACTATCATCATTATCTATTTTATTAGTACTGCTAAAATCAAAGTAATGGTCTGTATTCCTTTAAAGGTGCTTGGAGAAAGATAAGATAAGATAAAATAATAGCTTATCATAAAACAAGAGAGTAAATTAGGGCTCAAGGAGACATTTATCAATGTGACAACTCTGTGGGAGGTCCTCATGCCATGGGGATGGTCACCAGTTTTTTGAGAGTACTCTTTATCTGATGATACCCACTCCTGAAATCTTGAAACCCAACCTCTCCTTAAGACTGTAAACTAGGTGTCTGACAGACTGGCAGAATGACGTCTCAACTAGAGAAGATTGGAATTAGGGAACATTGTCAGGCTCACATGGTTGACTGTTGGCCCAAAGACCTTATGTACTCCTGTGAACTGACTGACATGACTCATTTCAAAATACTTTCAATAAGTTCAGTTCCCAGGAAACAAATTTTTCACAAGCCAATAGAAACTCCCTCACCACAGGGCATTTTCCTTTGGAAGCTTTCAAACCAAAAGAAGCCTCGTGGACCATCATCCCTGGGTTCTTGGTGTATGGTCCAGAATAATGCTTGTGTATGGATAATGATGTGTATCAGATTTTAATAGAGTGAAAATACACTTGAGGATTGTGCTTGCTTCTTTCAGATACACAAATGCCTTAACTTGTCGTGGAGGTAATTTTGTCTTCTCTGATTCCTTTTAACCTAACTCTCTTGGCCAGTGGAATGATGTTATGGCACTCTTTGTGGCAAAGGAAAATTCAGTGATTAGCAGCTGCTCTAGCACTGACTCATTGTCAAGACTTGTGAGATTTCACAACTGTAACAGTTATCTATTGGTGCATTAAAAATTATCACAAATAGCAGCTCAAAACAACATACATTTCATATCTTACAGTTTTTGTGGATCAGGAGTCTGGATACAGTTTAGGAGGTCCTCTGCTCCTGGACCTCTCCTTTAGGCTGTAATCCAGGTGTCTGGCAGGCTGGCAGAATGAATTCTCCATTGTCAAGCTCACATACTTATTGGCAGAATTTCAGTTTCACAAAGATTGAGGGACTGAGGACTTCAGTTTCTAGTGGCTGTTGGACCAAGGCTACCTTCAGCTTCCTGCCACCGGTAATGTGGGTGCTCTCAGTCCTGTGTTGTACTTAGGAAGGGACCTGTGAGCTGATAACTCTGGAGGCTTTATGGAGGCATTTCAGAGTAAAGAAGAACTGACGATCTAAAATGTGGAACTATCTTTCTAAATAGAGCAAAATCAGTATTCCAAGGATAAATTTGCTATCTAGTGGACAGCAAATTCTTCTTTGCCCAAAACAGCTATTTTGTCTCAATTTAAAAATTATTGTTTAGCTTCCCAACTGCTAGAAGTGGACTATCTTTGTGAGTGAAAATGAATAACCCTTCCTTACAATTTACAACTCCCTCCCAGGCAAAGTCTAGTATTTCTCATTTGTTTTAATTTCAAAGAAATACATTGATATAGAAATTTACTTAAATACAGCAAAATATTATGGATATACCTTTCTCGATGCATATACCCACACCTGCCTGTTAAAATACACATATATAGTTATCTTATTTTTTGAATGGCTATATTTTTTGAATGGATCATATTATAAACATTGTTCTGAAGTTTGCTTTTTGCACTCGGATATATCCTCTACACCTTTCCATTACACATAGAGACACACTTTATTTTTTAAAGGATCTATGTAGCCATGATAAAACATTTCTCTATCAATAAACATTTAGATTATTTTCAGCTTTTTCCTATTACAAACTATGCTACAACAAAAGTCTTCAAATATGTGAAGTATGTAATACCCATGCTTATGTAAACTACACTTTTAGGAAAAAGTAGATTTGCTGAGACAAACAGTATATACATTTACAAAATTATAAACATTTCCTATCTTTTGGTCAAAAAATGGCATCAGTTTATCAGCAAATTTCCATTTCTCCACATTCTTTCCAACCCTAAATATCATCAGTATTTTTACTTTTGTAAAACTCAGAGGTTAAAAATAGAGATCTTATTTTAAATTGTAGCTCCTGAATTATGAGAGGGGCTGAGCATTTCACCTCTTTTTATTCACGCTTAGAACAAAATAGGCATTAAGGTGAAATCTGTGGAGGGAGCAGGATATACAATCTTAATTCCTTGACTCAGAATGTTCTCAACACATCAGAGGCGCAAAAGTAATGAGACATAATTTCATCTAAAATGGAGGTTGCAAATTGAAATACTTTGGTATCCCTTCAGTTCAGTTCAGTTCAGTCACTCAATCCTGTCTGACTCTTTGCGACCCCATGAATCGCAGCACGCCAGGCCTCCCTGTCCATCACCAACTCCCAGAGTTCACTCAGACTCATACCCTTAGGAAAATGCAAATAAATGCTGAAGGGAAACAACACATAGTTGTGGGGTCTTTGGAAACTGGANAATAAACATATAAAGTACTTTTTTTGCCCCATCTATATCTTAAAAGGAAGATCAAGTGAAATAATGAATTTGCCAGAAAGTGAATATTAAAAATTAGTTTCTTTACTTTAGTATTTATCTATGTTTATATAGACACATTCTGAGCAAAAGAATTCTTCAGCCTTTCATTCAGTTGAACCACATGAAACTGCCATCTTGAAGATTAAAAAATGGCTAAATGTGTGCAACCTCATATGGATAAACCAAAAGCTTTTCTGTAAACTTGTCTATTCCACAGGCAATTTATTTTAAAAGGTCCAGATCTTTCCATGGAGGTGGGAAGGGGGTGAGTTGGAACAATACCTTTGAAGTGTTAATGCTTACATGAATTAGTTTATTTGTTTTTATTGACTGATTCAAACTTCTTACTTCATCTTTTTATTTATGAGGGAGCCATGTTTTGATAGTAGCCTGAACCAAAAGGAAATAGATATATCTCTTGCATTGAGTCTGCCTAAAGGGTCAATATGTTTCAAAAGTTCTGCCCTCGACAAAGAAGCCTTTTTGACTGTGACTGGAAATAGTGACTGACAGGCAAAATATTCTGTATTGCTGTGAGGTATGAAACATTACCTGTTCGGTAAAGCAAAGTTACGTAATTGCTGTACCCGGCCTCTTCCACCAGATGATTCATCAGTTTCATGGAGTCATTTGTCAACATCATTATCCTGAGCACCACCAATTAGTGTTTGCAGAGCACCCACACGGAGATGACACTGTACCTGGTGCTTGACAGAACACAAGGAAGACAAAGAGTACAACTTATAAAGTAAACTGTTGGAACTGTGCATTTGAATATGAAACATAGCATAAACATACCTGTAAGTCCAAGCCTACCTGGGTCACACGTGGTAAAATAAACTTATCGAAACTAACCATCAAGCTTCACAGTGGTTATTTGTGTCGCAACAGAGGATGGTCTTTCCACATAAAGATGCTGAGAAGGGCTTCTAGTCTTTTTGTGGACCCCAGAGCCAGACAAAACTTTTTGGAGGGCTTTTATTGACTATTGAGTTAAAATCTCCAGAATCCTTTTACAAGGCCCATCAAGTCTCTAAAGATGGGGAATTTGAAGATTCTAGGGAAGATTCAGTTGGTTAAGAGCTGGGAATTTTGGAGAGTTCCATAAAGAAACCCTAGGAAAAACACACATATGAAATCATCATAGGAGGACAGTTCTACACCTATTTTCCAGTTAATAATTTTTAATAAGTTTCAGATACGCATTGGAATTGAACCAAGACTATTTTTCACCATTTTTCACTATTTTTCATCATTCTCACTTTGAATTACTCCATGCTGCTCTGTGTCCTCTTCAATGCCATCTTGAACTAGATAGAGACAGAATAAAAAGGAAAACTGAGCAAAATCCACCTGTGCCTGACCTAGAAGCACTCCCAAGCTTTCTATGAGGTTTAAACAGAGTAACCCCATTTTATAAGCAGGGTGTGTCCTTAGTGTGTGCCCAGGGAGCTGATTGGAAAGCAAGACATATTTTCCTTCAAGTGCCAGCTGTGTGGTGGTTAGGCACTGAGGCTGGTACAGGATAGCCCGTTAACCCGTGGTGCACCTGAGGTGGGACCCTGATGATGGCATTCAACAGAACCTCACAGTGGGCAGCAAGCTCTACCGGGAAGCCAGGCACACACCTGTCCCAGCGCAGCAGATCCAGGCCCGTGGGGCCCGAGAGATGGCGGGCTCTTGCAGCATCACGACGCGACAGTGCAGCCTGGGAGAGAGGAGGCATGGGGGTGGCACCCAGGCAGCCTCGGCTGTAGGGGGCTGATGGGACCCTGTCTGTCCCAGGAGGTTTCCCACCACCCTTTGTTCCCCAGCCCCATACACCTGCCCAGACTTCCCTTTTCGCTAAGGATTTGGAAGTGGCCGCTGCGAAGACTACCCGTCCCTGTGGGGGTTTTCTGAGTCTTTACGGGGAGAAACAAGGCACAACATGAGGAAGCGGACAGTCCCTCCTCCACCCCTTGGTTCATCCCATCACACAGGACGAAAAGGAGGCTTGCTGCAGGTCAGAGCAAATCCAGGCTTTGGCCAAGCAACATCTCTGGTCCCAGGATCAGGTGCACAGGCTCGTGAACAGCAAGCTGCGTCTGGAGACAGAAGCGTGCGGTGGGGACATCACCCTAGATGGGCGCCGAGGAACAGGGGTGCAAGCAGGGTCTCTGTCCTCTGCTGTCCCCTTCCAGGGCCCCTCAGCCCCACCCGGGCAGTGTGAGCAGCAGGCCAGCGTGTGCTCCTCTGTGGCGAGCTGGGAAGTGGAAGGGAAGAAGCACCTCCAGAGGTGGCAGAAGAGAGAATGAAGGTGACATCTGTGGGTATCGCTGCTCCAAAGAGGCCGTTTGGTGGGAAAAGACACTCAGGAAGCTTTAGAAACATAAAATCAACTTCCATGTTATTCACTGACTTTTTAAAAATTTTGCTTCTGTAAATTTACCAGAAAAAAGCAATATACCAATAGAAAATGGGAAAACTACATAAACAGTTGACTTTAGAACAAATACAAAGAACCAATGTGAAATTATAGCAAAATGCACTAATAATCAAAGATATGAATCTCAAAAGCATAGTGCTAAGTGAAAGAAGCCAGACACAAGAGAAAGCATACTGTATGTGTCGATTTATATGAACTTTCAATATAGGCAAAGCAACAGTGACAGAAATCAGAAAGCTAATTGCCAGGGCCTGGGCTTGGGGGAGGGGAAGGACTGCAAAGGGGCAGGAGGGAAATTAGTGGAGTGATGGAAGTGTTCTGCGATCATAATCATGGTGGTAGTGGTTACATGACTGGATGTATTTGTCAAACTCATCAACCTGTGCACTTAAAACTAATGAATTTATTTGTTTGTGAATGATACCACAAAGCTGACAATAAAAAAGATTTTAAAGCCTGATTATGGATATAAAGCAAATTCAAATTCAAAATTTTAGCCCTGAAAAGTCCTTAAAGATCATCTAGTAGAACTCTTTATTTTTATATTTTTAAGTGAGGAAATGGAGGCTCAGAAATGATGTCATTTATTTAAAATTATACAGCCTGTTGGTGGTTATAAAACACCCCAGGACCTAGTCTTTTCAGTCTTCTTTCTATTCTGCCATCTCCCCAGGATATTTAAAATGTAAATGTATCATATCACACAATTCACAGACATCCTAAAATACTTCGCAGATATATAGTACTTTTAATTTTTAACACACTCTCATTGTGTTCAGCCAGAGGCAGAAAACCAATAAGAAGCATGTATTAAGAGATTCATTGCAAGGAAGTCATTTACAAATGTGGGGCTGGCTGGGTAGGTCCAAAATTTGTGGGGCAGGTCATCAGGAAAAACATGATGGAATTCTCATGCCCAACTGAGTCCACAGATGAGATTTCTTCTTCCTCAGGGAAGCCTCAGCTCTACTTTTAAGATCTTTCAATTGATTGAATCAGTCCCACCCAGATTATCTAGGATAATCTCCCTTACTTAAAGTCAACCAATATGGACTTTTATCACATTTTAAAATACCTACAACAACTAGATTAAAATACCTAACAACAACTAGATTATTTTTATTAAATAACTAGGGACTGTAGCCTCCCCAATTGGCACATAAATTGACCATCACACCCATACAGCAAGTATGGACAGTACTACAATTTCTGTTTTTCTACTAGGGGACTGAAAGTGCTGAGTGCTTAAACTATTTGCCTAATGGCACATAGCTAACTCACGTTTGGTTTTTCAGTTGTAAAATGGTTAGCAATTCTTACCTCATGTGGTGGTTGTAAGGAATATATTCAAGTGTCAATTCCAGCTGCGTACATAAAGTCCCTGGAACAATTGATTCTCAATGTGACAAAACAACAATTAGATCATATTTTGCTTATAAATGAGCTGGTGCACAAGTTGTGAGGAAATGCACATTCTCCTTCACTACAGATGGGAGTGTGTATTAGATACATATTCAGCAAGTAGCTCCATTTCCAGGAATTAGTTTTGTAACACTTGAACATATCTGTAAAGATATATGTGCAAAGATGTTCAATGCAGTGTTGTTTGTAAATGAAAAAAAAAATCTAAATGCTCATCAATAAAAGAAGAGTATTAAAGAAATTACGATATAATCAAACAAGGGAATACTATACGTAATGAAAAGAAATTATATCCATGGTATAGTATCAGATCTAAAATAGAAGAGTTTGCATTTTTAAAATTTTATTTTTATGTATCAGTTTGCTTTTGGCTCTGCTGGGTCTTCCCTGCTGCACGAGCTTTTGTCTAGTTGTGGAGAGCAGGGGCCACTCTCTAGTTGTGATGTGTGGGCTTCTCATTTGGTGGCTTTTCTTGTTGCGGAGTATAGGCTCTAGGGCATGCAGGCTTCAGTAGTTGTGGCTGGGCTCCAGACCACAGGCTCAATAGTTGTGTTGTTGCATGGGCTTAGTCGCTCCACAGCATGTGGGATCTCCCCAGACCAGGGGTTGAACCCATGTGTATTGCATTGGCAGACAGATTCTTTACCACTGAGTCACCAGGGAAGACCCGAGTTTGTATTATTGATGCCATTTATCACCCCAGAGATAGTGAAGGACAGGGAGACCCAGCGTGCTACAGTTCATGGGTGCTACAGTTCTCAGGGTTGCAAGGAGTCAGACACAACTTGGCGACTGAACAACAACATGATTCTAGATGTTTCGGGCAATACTTTTGGTGGTAGACAGGGGATGGTCCTGTACCCATTCTGTTAAAACAAACATTTTCCTCTGGAGAAATAACTTCAAGGTGGTGATGAAAGTGTTTTGGTTAAAACCTCAAAGGCTGCACCATTCCTCCACTACCTGTCCTCTCTGATTGGAATATTGGCCCCAGTTTTCTCTGTTAACACAGGAGGACCTGCAGAAGGTAATGGTGAGGTCACCACAGGGAGACCATGAGGACACCTGAGGGCCAGTGGTGCAGTCAGACTCCCTGAAGACAGAGCTCAGACATCAGGTCACAGTTGGGTGAGCTGGAGCAGAGCCAGGTGGCCCTGTGGTTACAGCAGAAACATCTGAATCAACCAGGCATGTCTGAGCTGTAATGAAGGTCAGAAGTTCTTTTATTCGACGTCATTCAGGACTCCTCTTTTTCCTAATGAAATCCAGAGAAGATAGAAGCGGCCACACTTTCTGAGCCTCCCTCTACCAGGGGCATGGAATGGCTATATGGAAACTTTATTACCTGTGGATCCACAAAATAAGAAGGTGCCAAGATTGTTAGGTGAACAGGGGAAGGAAGCAAGCACAAGTCTATATATTATCCAAAGGGAATATTTGATTCTTCTCTACTGCATGGATGTAAGCTTCTCCAGCACAGGCAAGTATCTGTGTTTTTTCATCACTGATTCCTCAGCACAGGGCCTGACATAAAAGGGACTCAGTAAGGATTCCTAGGATGAACAGCAAAACATCACTTCCTGAATCCAGCCGCTGTGCTATTATTATCCCGAGGCTCCACCCTTCCATTCCAACCTCTTATACAGTATCCCCAGGAGGCAGAGAGTCAGGAAGAGACGGATGTAACACACAGTCCTACAGATCTGGCTAAGGGGCTCGCAGTAAGGGCGAGGCTCTGTCATTCATGCCGTTCTGGATGCAGGCCTGGTATATGAAGCCGAAACACCTCAAGACCCTTTGTCTCAATCCTACCACTCAAATTCCTTAAATGAAATTGGAAACATATTTTACAATTCTATCACTCTTTTAGAGGATTTCAAATCCTCTCATAGGTTCATGCGAGTTCCTGGAGGGGAGACCTTCCTAGGACAATAACATGAAAAAAATAGAAGAAATTTGGCAGAGCATCATCCTGAATGGAAAGGATGCCAGCTCCCATGGTTTTGTGGTAATTGAGGGCTGTTTCCCTGGATCAAGTTACAACCTTCTCTACTGCCTTACAGTAGGATTCTAGATGAATGATAAAAGCAATAACATGACCAACAGATCATATCTCAGTTGCAGCAGAGGTCATGGCAATGTTAGTGTACCTTTGGAATGAATGTCATTCAAGGATATGTCCATTTTAGAGAGAGAAATTCTGGATATGGCTGCTCGTATCAGTATTCATGTTATCTCATTTAATTTTGAATACAATCTTATGAGGTGATTAGTATTATCCACATCTTATAGTGGATGAAACTACATCTTATAGTGAAGATACGGTTTGAATCTTCAAGGATGAAGCTTGGAGAGGATACGTTATTTGTACAAAGTTTATGACTACCAAAGTTGAGATTGGAACTATCTATATTTTGAAGACAGTGCAATTGGGTAGTAAATTGGGTCAAAGGGTACTGAAAGTTGTTGCTTTTATTAGTTTGTCATTTTTCCATTGACTTTTTTATGAAGACACGGTCATAACACAGAAAAGTTTTAAAGTAGAAGTTTTAGAATATTTAATTGGATATAAAAGTTTAACGTTTTCAGCAAAGCATTTTTATTTATCAGTTCTTTCCTCCATTTCAATCAAAATAATAAACAGGAAGAAGAGAAAGTATAAATGTTTTTCACAGCTTCTCAATTCAAAAGAAAAACTGTAAAGGTAAAACAGAAATGAAAGTTCACACAAATCCCCAGTGTTTCCTGCTCTTTCTCTAACTGGGCAAAATGATCAAACTATCAGCTTTCAATGGCAACTCCCCATGTTCTTACAGAAAGATTTCACTGTCTATTGGATTCAGTGCCTAGATTTTCAGAGTATTCAACAGGGGGAAATGCCACACAATACCAAATGAATTTATTATGTTAGTACAGTGTGTTCTTGGAAATCACTAGATTAAACACTTGATTAGATGAGTCTTACTTCCATACTCATTTTTACCATTTCTCTCATGAATCTCTATTTCTTTTTCCTTAATGTCCCTTTAGGGTTCTCCTAAGAGAGGTACAGGAGAAGAGTAGCACATCTCCTTGGGATCAGGCAGGAATGAGAGCTTCTTGGCTTACCATCTAAAGAGGCCACTTGCTGTGACCTCCTGGACTGCCTTGGTGGATTCCAGGAGAGTTCTAGAATTCATCAGGACTCTGAGGATGGGGTGGTGAGACTCAGGGCACCTTTGCTGATTAGCTCCTGATCTTAGAGACTCTCTAAGGAAAGAAATAGTTCTAAGCTCCCTATGGTATTTCTAAGCATTTGAAAGATGGTGAAGAGGGTCTAGGATTTCTGTGTTCTGGGAGCAAGAGAAGTTTCCCAAGTCCACGTGAGACCCACTGATTTCTGGACCAAGTACCATGGTCCCCAGGAAATTGTAGTCAAATTGGCATCAATCCCTCTCTTAGCCCAGTGACTGTCATTCTGCAGTGATGTTTATTGCATATCTGTCACACACTGGAGACCTCGAGACTGTAAAACAAAGTCTTTGTCCTAGAAATGATTTTGTTGGGGAGATCAAATATGAAACTTAGCTTTGTCAGTCCTCCTTGTGCAACTAAAACACATATTTTACATCAAATTATCCTTTAGTTCCATTTCCCCTTTTGAACTTGGAGAAAAAATTCTTCTTTACCACTATCCAAATTTACACAAATTCCATTCACTTTCCACAGAGTCACACAACCATCACTGGACACTATTACTGAGCATTGCATGACAATAATTTTTACAGTAAGCCCATGGAAATTTTTCTTATTTTTACTTTTATTTAATTTATTTATTTATTGGCCTTGACACACAGCATGTGGGATCTTAGTTTCTCGACTAGGAATTGAATCTGGGCCCTTGGCAGTGAAAGCACAGAGTCCTAACCACTGGACTGACAGGGAAGCTTCAAAACTGGGAAAGTGTGTGTTAGGGGTCAAATGCTATGCAGAGGGGTGGGTGCATTTAGAAGACATACACACCATATCCACAGTGTAGATGCTAATTAGCCTTCGAATGGCCACCTTGTGTGATCTTTGTTCTTTAGACAAGAAGCATAGCATGAAGGGAAGGAAACACTCAGGCCAAAAATCAGACTGCAAGCTTACTAATTCAATGGTGTGGTGGGGCTACAAGACTGGCGAGAACCTATGCATTCCACCATTTGCCTGTTTTCTCTTGCTAGAGTTGGAAAACACCATCTTCAACCAGAGTTGTGTGTTCTGTACAGAACTCTTACATGCTATTTTATCTGGCCATGTTAGCAGTGATTCCCAGGAAAGATCAGATTCCATATTTATAAGAGTAGGTTAGTTCTCAAAGTAGAAGCTGAGTTCCTCCGTGGATATTATGGACATAAAGATAAAGTTTAGATGTGATTGAGACCACAGCTATAGGACTGCTTTGAGAACAATGAAACTAAGAGTGGTAGCAATCAAAGGTTTTTTTGGTGGGGGGCAGGGAGTGGAGGGTTGAACACACAGGACACAAGAAAAAGCATACATAAATGACCAGAGTGGATTCCGTAACTCAGCAAAGTTACCAGAGCTTCTATTAAAAAGAAATCCCTGGTTTTGGTTTTTGAGATGGTCATATAGGGAATTGGGTATACCTAATTATATGGTTATATTTCCTTTTTGTGGCTTCAATTTTTAAAAAAGGAATATTTCATGTGTGTGTTTTTAGAATTGGTGAAAATATGAGCTTCTCAAAATCATGAGTTGTTGAAGCACTGTCATCAAAGGTAGGCTTAAAAATCTAACAATGACTTGATTATAGGTAAGATGTAGAGCTTTTGTCTCTGAGAAATGATCAAGCAGGGAAACACTCAGGAGGCACAAGGCAAAACACCCTGCTAGAAGCTGATCGGGTGGGAAGAGGCCCAGCCCAGGGTAGGCATGACTCCTCAGGCAGTCACATGCCTTCTGTGTGACTCACCTGTCTTTTCCTCCTTTCACATGACACCAGGTAAGCCAGCATCAGCATTGAACCAGAGCCTGGCCCTGAGAAATTGTGGTTCCTTATCTCAGGTTTCCTCAGTGCTCATGCTTCATTTTCCTTGTGCCCTCTGGCAACCAGAATCCAATTTGCAAAGAGAGGGATGGGGGCTGGGGGAGAGGGACAAAAGCCAAGTCTCCAAAGCTCAGCTTCTAAGCTCTGCCTGCCTAAAGTGCATTTACTTTTTCACTTTAGAGAGGAGTGTGGCACCACCCTTGGTTTTGTATAGCCCACTGCCATGACCATCTCCATCTGTAAAATGGGGCACCCGTCTCCGGGGGCAGTTGTTCTTCATGTGGGTCCCCTTATCTGAAACATCTACATCACTTGTGGGCTTATTGAAAGAGCAAATTCAGGAACCCTATGCCAGATCCACTGACTCAGACACTGGGGGTTAGAGGTCAGCAATCTGAGTTGTTACAAGCCCCTGCCCTGCCCCCAGGTGATTCTGATGCACTTCAGGTTTGAGAATTACTGTCATAGGGTTGTTGGGAGCTTAAATGAAGGCACACAAATAACATTCTTAGAACAGTGCCTGGCACCTGTGTTATTTAGCTATTTAGAATCATCATTATCATCAGGGGAATCTTTTCTGATCGTGTTTTAATTTCCAGAAGTACCAGGTATTCACAGATGGAGTTATCTTTCCTATGGAACACTGCTTCCCCATACCCCCACCCCATGAATATATGCCAGCTCTATTAACAACACAAAGGTCTTCTCTGTCTTGACCTCTTCACATAATGATGCAGTATGTCCAGGAAAAGACTTTATTAATAGGGATGATTGCAAGAGAAAGATGCTCAAAGCCTAAACCAGAAGTATCTCAGGGTAGGAGTGGGTGAGCAATGCTTTTATATACAGAGACCATGGAATAGGTGGTTGTGAAAAGAGGAGGGAAAGGGAGGTAATAAAAACTGCTGTGTGGGAGTCTTGAAACCTAAAAAACTGTGTCAAACTTTGCACTAACAGGAGAGTCAAGGCAAAAACTGTTGTTTGCAATAGGGTACATGAGCAAAGAAATTACAGAGTGGGAAGGCGCCATACAGGGCCTAGCTGTACTAGTGAAGCCAGCCTCAGTTCAGTTCAGTTCAGTCGCTCAGTCGTGTCCGACTCTTTGAGACCCCATGAATCGTAGCATGCCAGGCCTCCCTGTCCATCACCAGCTCCCAGAGTTCACTCAGATTCACGTCCATCGAGTCCGTGATGCCATCCAGCCGTCTCATCCTCTGTTGTCCCCTTCTCCTCCTGCCCCCAATCCCTCCCAGCATAAGAGTCTTTTCCAATGAGTCAGCTCTTCGCATGAGGTGGCCAAAGTACTGGAGTTTCAGCTTCAGCATCATTCCTTCCAAAGAAATCCCAGGGCTTATTTCCTTCAGAATGGACTGGTTGGACCTTCTTGCAGTCCAAGGGACTCTCAAGAGTCTTTCCCAACACCACAGTTCAAAAGCATCAATTCTTCAGTGCTCAGCCTTCTTCACAGTCCAACTCTCACATCCATACATGACTACTGGAATAACCATAGCCTTGAACTAAAGAAACCTTAAACACAAGTTTGAAACACAGTCAAAAAAACTGATTCTCCCTTACACCATTCTTTACTTATACCATGTTAGGACCCCAAACATATAAGGTCTTAATTCTTGGAACCTGTACACGTTACCTTATATTATAAATATTTTGCAAATGTGATTAAGTATTTCAGATGGAAAGATTATCCTGCATTATCTGGGTGGGCCTAAATATTCTTATAAGAGGGAGGTGAGGGGATATTTGACACAGACTGAAGGGGAGAAGGCAATGTGACCACAGAGGCAGAGATGAGAGTGATGCAGCCACAAATCAAGGAGTGCCTGGCGGCCTCAGAAGCTCGAAGAAAGGAAGAGCAGGTTTTCTCCTAGAGCCTCCGGAGGGAGTACAGCCCTATCAACCCCCAGTTTTCAACCCAAAGTGATGCTGATTTTGGACTTCTGATCGCCACAACTGTAAGAGAATAAATTCTTGTTGTTTTAAGCCACCAAACGTGTGGGAATTTGCTATAGCAACCATAAGAAACTACTATACCTTGTTTCATTAAGAGACTTTCAGATTTTAGGAAGAGATCCTCTTATAATCTTAAATAAAAAATAAAAAAGTTGCTCAGTCGTGTCCGACTCTTTGAGACCCCATGGACTATACACAGTCCATGGAATTCTCTAGGCCAGAATACTGGAATGGGTAGCCTTTGCTTCTCCAGGAGATCTTCCTAATCCAGGGACTGAACCCAGGTCTCCCACCTTGCAGGTGGGTTCTTTACCAGCTGAGCCACAAGGGAGCTCCTTATAATCTTAGGAGTAGGGAAAATCCCCCAAGGTCAGCTCCTATGTTACCTACTGCACCAATATGCTTTGCCATAATCTCATTTAAATATATTAATCATGGCTGTGCACATATGCTGTAAAATCAAGACTACTGTAGTCAGTCTTAGTTTGTTTAAATGGAAAGGCTGAGCTTCAGAAAAGCTGTCAGGAAAGTTATATGTACAATGTGTGTGCTGTGTGTTGTCACCCAGCTGTGTCCAACTCTTCGCAATCCTAGGGACTGCAGCCCGCCAGATAGGATTTTCCGGGCAAGGATACTGGAGTTAGATTGCCATTTCCTCCTCCAGGAAATCTTCCTGACTCAATGATTGAACCCATGTCTCTTCTTTACCACTGAGCCACTGGGTAAGTCTTTACATGTAGACATGTCTAAGTAAATGCACAAACTATACCAGGAGTGGTCAACAAGCGCAAAGTAAGAATTTAATTAATTCTTGTAGATTGATTTACTTACTCACTTAACAAATTGGCTGTTTAACCCTATAGGAAAAGCAAGGTTACAGAAACTTAGAAAAATAGGTTATTTCTTACGTGGCTTCATTTGAACATTTAATCATAAACAAACACTTTTCTATAAAATTATAAACACTTTTCTATTAAATCATAACTAGTAAAACACTTTACAAATGGATTGGATAATGATTTTTAGGAGTAATTAATGGCTCATTGAAGTTAAACAAATTAGAGGGGGCTGTTATATTGGGGAGAGATGTTAAGTGGCCTCAGGGTCTTGAATACCACCACATAAGATTTGTTCATTCCACTATGGTTTAAACTTCCAGAGATGGGATAAAGAATTTATATCTTGTTTCACAAGTAAGCAAAAGAAATCTAGACAGATTCACACAAAAATATCCTTTCACAGATAATTGTTAAGTTATACCAACTGCATTTCATCAAAAGCAGAGCTAAGGCTTGGTTACTTGGCTAAAATGTGACTGTTTCAATAATGAACACTCACCTAAGTTCCTTGCAAAAATGTGGGAATAGAAGAAGAAAAGGAACATAATGGTTAGTAATAACACAACTCTGTAATGCATTATTTAAGAGATAATGTTAGCAGATTTCATGAGTTTGAGCAATAATTCATTGTCTTGTTTAAATGGCTTTTTCCTGAATTTAGATATTTCTTAAATTTATGGTTTAAGCATATTTGCTTAAGGGAAAAAAAGAGTCCATTTCCCATCCATTGTGTTTTTATCACATTCCAAGAAACAAAGGAGATGCCATTCTTTGGAGCAGCACCAGTTACACAGCCTCCAGTCAGGTATTGCTCAAGGCAGACAGTCAAGAAGTAGCAGGTTTTTCCACCCTCTGCAATCTTAAGGAGCTGTGACCCAAGGGCAACTGTAAAACCCACGTGTTAGAATAACTTAGATTTCTTGTGATAGACTGAGTAAACAAACGG
This sequence comes from Redunca redunca, assembly GCA_006410935.1. Classification (NCBI taxonomy): domain Eukaryota; kingdom Metazoa; phylum Chordata; class Mammalia; order Artiodactyla; family Bovidae; genus Redunca; species Redunca redunca. The sequence continues at coordinate 436,373 of SJYQ01003703.1, read as the reverse complement.
ACAATGGTTCGACTTCATACGACAACAGAACTCTAACACACAAAAGAAAACATTGCAGCAACCACTTCAGAACTGTCAGGACTTAGTGAGTGGCTAACAACTTATTTTTTCTTTCTAATTCCAGAACAAACCAGAGAAATCAAAATATTCTCCCAAAATGTAAGATTTATCATTTCTAGGTACTCTTCTTCCAGCTTGCTTATAATAACAGCCTCCAATCAGGGATTATGGAAACTTTCCACTTTTCTCATTATAAAGCTTTCCATCACCCAGACAAGAATTGCATCCTTCCTTATATCATGTTGTTTCCATGTAGCGAACAAGTTGTTCCCATGTAGGTGCTCTTCATTTATTTCCACATGTGAATGATACTTGCATCGACCGCCATGCATGTGTACATACTCAGTTGCTCAAGTGTCCAATTCTTGCCACCCTATGGACTGTAGCCCACCAGGTTCCTCTGTCCAAGGGATTCTCCACGCAAGAATACTGGAGTAGATTGCCATGCCCTCCTCCAGGGGATCCTCCTGACCCAGAGAGACGCATCTCCTGCGTCTCCTGCATTGGCAGGCGGATTCTTTACCACTGAGCCACCTAGGAAGCCCCATTGGTCACCCCAACTACTTCTAAATAAAGAAAAGAAAAAGAACAAAACAAAAATTCTAGTCATTCGCCATACAATATAGATTTCTGTAACCACGCGAGAATCCCTGGCTGCTAGCTGTGTTTGAAAGGAAAGAGATTCTACTTCAAAGAACATAAAATAGACATTTTTAATAAATTGATTTTTTAAAATATTTGTACTTCTACGAAGGTTACTAACTTAATTTCAACTAAGAGTTTTCAAATCAATATGCACTATGACTATTTTGTTATATATATATAAAAGAGTTATGGGTGAGCAGTTGAGGGTGTTTATTTTCTAAAATACATTTTCTATAACGAATATGTTTCTTATATAATTTTTAAGTAACCTTTTAAAAAGCTTCTGAATTAATTTCCCCAAAGCTTTAGCTCTCTGTCTTCTCCTCCATCCAAAACTTTTCTTTTAACCATGTAAACCTAAATCCTAACATTAAATATAATTAAACCACTGATTTTAGAAGTGGATTTCTTACATATCAAGATAAGTACTTTGGATACTTCTCTTGAAGTAAGACAGTCTATCTTTCTCTTGAAGGAAGACAATAATCCATAATTCAGAGAGTGGGAAAGCAAAAGTGGTTTCCACCCTTTTTCCTCGACTCTTCTTTTTATTAAGACAAATTTTCTGTAAATAGCTCATTTCTGTTGGTTTTAAGACAGGCTTGAAAGGCGATAAGACCCCCTGACCGGGAAAAATAGGACAGGGGCATAACAAAATGCACGCCGTCTCTGCAGACCCACAGCCCATCCCTTTGCCTCCTGAATTTTGGGCAGTGACCAGTCACAAGCTTTGAGGAACTGCCATTCCGCTCTGATTCTTCTCAAATCCAGCTAGTACCACTCTCAACCCGGGAGGGAACACGTCTGCCTGCGGGCTCGGGGTTCCTCCAGCCTGCCCTACCTTTGCTGTTGAATAAGCGGGAACCCCTNATTATCTTAAGACTCCGACCCATAAGATGGCAGAGACCCTTGCATGCCTGTGTACATGTGTATTCAGTCTTGTCCGACTCTGCGATTCATGGACTGTAGCCGCCAAGCTCGCCTGTCCATGGAATTTTCCAGGCAGAAATATCTAAGTGGGTTGCCATTTACTTCTCCAGAGGATGACCGAGGGGTTGAACTGGAGTCTATTTCGTCTTCCTCATTGGCAGGCGGGTTCTATACCAGCTGCGCGATCCTTACCATGGTGAATTTTCAGTGCACTCCTAGAGAAGTCGGTTTCAATTCCTATAGCACTTGTCAGCCTGTTTTATCAGTTTGATGGCTGAATCAAAATGTAATAATTTTGTGTAATATTTTATCTGTTTTTCTCCATCTGTATCTTTAACCTTTTTCTACAGACCTTTCATAAATATTTGAGAAGATCATTTAAATGTTCTCAGTCCACTATAGTGGCTGTAACATCTCAGAAGAAAGCTTTTTTTTAATTTAAGGATTGGCCTCATCAAATACTTACTAATTTCTTTTTGTTTCTTAGGTTTTTGAAACATGAATCCTTCATTCTTCCTGACTGTCCTTTGCTTGGGAGTAGCCTCAGCTGCTCCAAACCTTGATCCAAATTTAGATGCACATTGGCACCAGTGGAAGGCAACACACAGGAGGTTATATGGCATGGTTGGTAACATATGAAAATGTCCAAAGGGACCCTCACAGAGAATGGTCTGTGCTGTTGGTCAGAATAGTTTCTGGAGTAGTTTTGTCAACTTTGACCAAGGTAGTAACTTAATAGCATATATTTCTGAGCACAGCATGGGCATATATTCCTGTGTGGGAGTTTGGAGAACAGCTCCCAGAAGTATAAAGCCATTCCTGACAATAATTTTTCTCTGTCTGAAAATCCATTTGGTGAACATGGGTTGGGTTTTAAGTAGAAATAAAAATGATCAGTTATATGTTTACATCTAGAATGAAGAAGGATGGAGGAGAGCAGTGTGGGAGAAGAATAAGAAAATGATTGACCTGCATAATCAGGAATATAGCCAAGGGAAACATGGCTTCAGCATGGCAATGAATGCCTTTGGTGACATGGTGAGTGTGGCATGAGTTGCTGAATTTTTTGTGCCTCCTCTCCTCAGTACTTTAGCAAAATAAAACTTCTTTTTCTAAATTTTATTTACTTTTCCTTAAAGACCAATGAAGAATTCAGGCAGGTGATGAATGGTTTTCAAAATCAGAAGCGTAAGAAGGGGAAACTGTTTCATGAACCTCTCCTTGTTGATGTCCCCAAATCTGTGGATTGGACTAAGAAAGGCTATGTAACTCCTGTGAAGAATCAGGTATGACAGTATTCAAATCCAGATCTTCTTAGGCGTGTTTAGGTATATGGGTTGTTGTTGGTCTTTGTATCTGTCTTGTAAACTGATGGCTCTTTTATTTTCAGGGTCAGTGTGGTTCTTGTTGGGCGTTTAGTGCCACTGGTGCTCTTGAAGGACAGATGTTCCGGAAAACCGGCAAACTTGTTTCACTGAGTGAGCAAAACCTGGTGGACTGCTCTCGGCTTCAAGGCAATCAGGGTTGCAATGGTGGCCTAATGGATAATGCCTTCCAGTATGTTAAGGACAACGGAGGCCTGGACTCAGAGGAATCTTATCCATATCTTGCAACGGTAAAGGGAGCTCCTTATCTTGTCAGTACAGCTCTGCTTTCTCACATTTTCAGAGATAAGAGACACCTTATTCAGCATTCACATTTTAGATGCAAACTGTTAGAACTGCCATTATAAATTATCAGCTATTGCAGAGGTCTCTGACTTTAGATGGTTAACATAGTTTGTCTTCTATGCAACATGGAGAATATGTGTGCCATTCTATGCATGCATGTGTGCAAAGTCACGCCAGTCATATCAGACTCTTTGTGACATCATGGACTGTAGCCCGCCAGGCTCCTCTGTCCATGGGATTCTCCAGGCAAGAATACTGGGGTGGGTTGCCATGCCCTCCTCCAGGGGATCTTCCTAACCCATGTCTTATTATGTCTCCTGAATTGGCAGGTGGATTCTTTACCACTAGCGCCAGGTAGGAAACACCATTCTGTATATAATGCATATTTCTCCATAGTGAAAAATTTATTATGGCCAGGTAGATCTTAATGGCCTCATTGCTACTACTTTTTCAACTTCAAACCAATCAGTAGCATTTTTCTGGGCTGCTTTATAACAAAATTGACTTAGAAATCATTAAGTTGCAAACTGCTGAGTCTTAATGGTCCTAGAATGGTCCATGTTGCCCAGGAGGTAAATGGTAGTAATCAAGTCTTTTCCCCCTTTACCTTTAAAAGGACACAAATATCTGTAACTATAAGCCTGAGTGTTCTGCTGCCAATGACACTGGCTTCGTTGACATCCCTCAGCGGGAGAAGGCCCTTATGAAGGCAGTGGCCACTGTGGGCCCCATCTCTGTTGCTATTGATGCAGGCCATGCATCCTTCCAGTTCTATAAATCAGGTAGGTGTTTGTCTTTTATTATAGAAATTCAGGCAGTCAGAATTGGAAGACACTACCATGATTGACTTTGGCATGGAGTCCTGTTTTCTAGGACTAAAGAATTTTGAGTATATTCATTTAATAATGGTGCTTCCACTTGACATTATACTTTAAGCATTTTCTCATGATGACAAACTCTTCATACAAATATTTTTAAATAGCTATGTAATTAATTCTTTATATACAACCTATATGTAACTATTCTTCAATTGTTGGGGCCTTTTTCAAAGTGTTTTACTATTATAGTTAGAACTGTAAAGAATCCAACAGTTGAAGTATTTTTTAGTTTTAAGTGGAAATTTCTAGTAAGTTGAGTTTTATTTTTATTTTTTATCAGTCATTGTTTTTGGTTGACTAAGTCTTATTTGGAATTTGTTTATGATGTTTCATTGAATTTTGAGATGCTTCTATTGGTCGATAGGATGAGTTACTTTCATGTGTCACTTGGAGCTCCTTATCCCAACACTGAATTTTACTCTCCCAGGTATTTATTATGATCCAGACTGCAGCAGCAAAGACCTGGATCATGGTGTTTTGGTGGTTGGCTATGGCTTTGAAGGAACAGACTCAAATAACAATAAATTTTGGATTGTCAAGAACAGGTATAAAACCCCAAATGTTATATTTTAAATTGAAAAGGGAAGTATTTAATTAAAGGTACAAAAATTTTGAAATCCTAGAAAGTCTCTCCTTGTTAAAGTAAACAGAGAAGTACTAATATGTGATTATAAGATTCTTTAGTGAGTTTGTTGGGGTTATTATTATGTATTTGTAACATTGCATTTTTAAATTCTGAAAATTTTCTTAATTCAGAAACACATCTAGCCCAACGGTTTTAGATAAAGAATTTTTCACCTGTAGAGTTGAGAGCTGCCTTCCTTTTTCTTTTTTTTTTTGAGAGGTGGAGATTTTATTTATTTTTGGCTGTGCTGGGTCTTCATTGCTGTGCTTTTCTTTTTTTAAATATAAATTTATTTATTTTAATTGGAGGTTAATTACTTTACAATATTGTATTGGTTTTGCCGTACATCAACATGAATCCACCACAGGTATACACGTGTTCCCCATTCTGAACCCCCTTCCCACCTCCCTCCCCGTACCATCCCTCTGGGTCATCCCAGTGCACCAGCCCCAAGCATCCAGTATCATGCATCAAACCTGGACTGGCGATTCATTTTATATATGATGATATACATGTTTCAATGCCATTCTCCCAAATCATCCCACCCTCTCCCTCTCCCACAGAGTCCAAAATGCCTTCCTTTTTCTGTCTCTAATTTTTGAACAAGGAATAGTGGGCAAAAAACATTTGCCTCTGCTGATTGTTTCAGTCTGAAAGATTGTCCAAGAGTCCAGTGTCCTCTGTGCATCCTTTCTTTCTATTATCATTTGATGTCCTGCCATTGCATTTTACTCCCAGTGCTTAGAGGTCTTTGAGGGTTGTAAGAATCAATTTTCACAGCTAAAGCTTTTTAAAGAGAGGTGTAAGATAGCCTGTGGAGACAGACTGCTACATTGGAATCTCAGTTCTGCCTCAATTTCTTACCTTAAAAAGTAAAAAGATAAGGACTCACAAGAGTAATATAAATATATGTAACAGAACTTACAATTGTACCTAATATGTGGTAAGTACTATTTTAATTAGTAGTTATTATTAATGAAACTAATGTGTACTTGATTCTTTGTATAAAATGGAAAACATGTTCTTCTTTCAGTTGGGGACCAGAATGGGGCTGGAATGGCTACGTGAAAATGGCCAAAGACCAGAACAACCATTGTGGAATTGCCACAGCAGCCAGCTATCCCATTGTGTGAGCTGATGGATGGTGATGGTAGAGGACTTGAGGACAGCATATCTAGAAGAATTTTATCTTAAAACTGACCAAACCCTTACTGTATAAGATCATATGCTTGAATCATTGAGGATCCAAGTTGTGATTTGAATGCTGTGACATTTTTATAAGGGTAAAATGTTACCACTACTTTAATTACTATTATAAATAGCTTTATAACGTTGAAGACTCATTGCTTAACTCTAAGACTTTTGAATTTTCATTTTTTAAAAGGATATATAAAACTCTGCCTTTTACAATAAATTTTAATTCAATACATAAAGGTGGAACTTTCTCTTTTTAATGCGTTAACTTGTAGTAGTTGGGGTATATAATTGGCCTATAAAGACATAAGTGAATGTGTCAGTGTTGCATTAGGAGTAGACACTGGGTGACTTTCCAAATATTTTAATTTTAAATATGCATATTTTATGTCAACTGTGTTACCTAATGTTTCCAAAAGTAAATTTAATGGTTGTTGATTAACAGATTTTCAGGTGCTTGTTAATAACTGGAGAAATGTGTTCAAGATCCATAAGAAATGAGGCTGAGCTACAATAGTCCTCTGGCCTCAGAAGACTGATGAGAGATCACTAGGGCACACTTCGGCTTAGCTACCTAATCTCTGAATTAAAGAATCTCAGAAAGGAACAAAAGAGGCTAATCATATGGCTATAGAGTGACTACAGATAAAACAGTATTTTTGTATACTTAAAAGATGGGAAGGAAATATGCCAAACTTCTGGATGAATTAGGGATGATTATTTTCTTTAAGCTGTTCTGAAGAAACCATGTATTTTTATTAGGAAAAAAAATTGTAAAAATATATGTACATTTCCTGCAAGCTAAAGAAGCATGCATACGTGTTTAAAAAGTCTCAGGTTCCCAGTCAAGGATATACAAAGAATACGCTGCAGAAGTATTGAATTTAGCCATAATCTTTTGTGAAGGAAATAGAGATGGAGGACAACTGGAACCTTAAATCCCACAAAACCTTTAATAGTCTTTGTCCACAGCCATTTCTGGAAAATACAGTTTACCACATTCAGTCAGGCTTTCGTTCATCTTACTTTACAACAGCAGGCTAACTCAGTGCTGTCTACAGACTCCTGAAAAAACTAAAGACTAAGCAAACATGTAGATGCTAAATTGAGTGAAAGTATGATGACTTTTTATTTAAATAATAAAGTTTCAAGTCCGTCAAAGCAGAATACCTCCTGTAGATGTCTAAATTGTATTTTAGTATATTTGATGTTTCTATAACTTTAGCTTGCAAAAAGTTCCAAACCACATCTATCATCTAACAGGATTTTTTTTTTTCCAGAGGAGACAATAGACTTGAAATAGAGCTGGAAACAAATTTGATCATCACACAAATCTGAAGTACAAACTTACTACAAGTATTTCCTATAGTCCAGATATTTGAATAGTTCCTTATAATAGTTAAATTGCAAAGGAAGTAAAGAAAGGTGAGAGAGAATTCAGCAAATTAGTTTATGTTCGTATATAGCTCTAACACTTGCATGCATGTATGCTAAGTTGCTTCAGTCATGTCTGACTCTTTGCAACCCAATGGACTGTAGCCCACCAGGCTCCTCTGTCCATGGGATTCTCCAGGCAAGAATATGGAGGCTTTTACCATGCCCTCCTCCAGGGGACCCAGAAATGGAACCCATGTCTCTTAAGTCTCCTGCACTGGCAGTAGGTTCTTTACCACTAGATGCCAGCTGGGAAGTCAAAGGGAAGGAAAGGGCTCTGTAATAAAGCTTCATTCATAGCACATACTTCAGTCAGTATGTACTGAAGGTATTTTGGGGCTTCCCTGTGGCTCAGCTGGTAAAGAATCCACCTGCAATGTGGGAGACCTGGGTTCAATTCCTGGGTTGAGAAGATCCCCTGGAGAAGGGAAAGGCTACCCACTCCAGTATTCTGGACTGGACAATTCCATAGACTGTAGCCATGGGGTCACAAAGAGTCAGACATGACTGAAACGACTTACGCATGCATGCAAGTATTAGAGCTACGTACTCATATAAACTATTTTTACAAATTCTTAAAATCTGTAAACATTTTTTAAATTCTTAAAATCAAGTATAGCCTGCCTATTTCTGTTAGTAATTGGTGATTGATAAAAGTTAGAGCAGTAAGGCCACATTAAGTGTTTTGCATGTAAAATTTGAGTTTGGTCATATTTCCTTAATCTTAGCTACCTTTTGACTGGTATAAAAGGCTGAAAAGCAAAGGAAAACTTTTGGGATTTAGAAAAGCAAATATTAGTTATATCTTCACTTTAAGCAGTGGAGAAGGAAATGGCAACCCACTCCAGTATTCTTGCCTGGAGATTCCATGGACAGAGGAGCCTAGTGGGCTCCAGTCCATGGGGTTGCAAAGAGTCGGACATGACTGAGCGACCAGCACTCACTCACCGACTCACTTTAAGCACAGAATTTCACAAATGTCCATGATCATCTCTATTTCTAAATAATAAATTATTGCAAGAGCTACTGCGTGGTCTTGTTCCTTAGTACCATATTTTGAAACTTTTGTAGTTTATCTATATTCAAGTATTAAAATCCCATTTTTATGTGACAACACTGTGGGCTCTGAGGGCACAGGAGTAAAGCAAACAGTCACAGTCCCTCCATCATGGAGCTCACATTCTCATGTTGCTGAGCCCGTGCATAAGCTCCATCCCTGCCACAATGGCCACTTTGTTCACAAGCCCATCGGCAATGATAGGAGTGGCTGGGTAAAGAATCTGGTATCCACAGCACACTTCATCCTATTCACTTGATTTACTGAGGTCACCCTTGGGTGAGCATTCACCCAGGACTCATATATACTCATGCTTTTTGCCCATTCAGAGAGCTCTATCCACATACTTCTCCAGACCTCTTTGTTGTCTCCAGACCCCAGACCAATGTTCCAGTTATGTTCCAGATCTCTGATTATCCAGCCAAACCATGGCCACAGTCCATGGATCAGTATATTACTCATACATCTGGCAATTTTTCTTTCTAAGCAAAATGAACAAGATGCTCAACATTCTGCTCACAGGGAGAATTATCCTTTATCCCTGTTCTAGGAATGTCCCAGAAAAGGACTTTAATGCTGCAGCTGTCCATTTCACTTGGTGCCTGCATATCATGCAAAACCTGTAGCCCATATTTAAACATTCATTCTCTACTAAGACCCAGTAGCAATATAAAAGCTGTTTCTCAAAAGAGTAGTTATCCACAGAAAATAACATGACTTTGTTTCAAAAGCCAAGGGTCTGCATTAAGATTTGCCTATCAGAGTCTCAATGGTTCCAAATAGCATCTCTCATTGCTATTGATACTTTAAACACAATTAGATCTACTGGATCACCTAGCCCAAGTGGCAGAGCAGCTTACATGGCAACATTGGCATCCTGCACTTGTTAGAGAATCTTGTTCTGTCATTGTTCAGCTGCCCAGTCATGTCTGACTCTCTGACCCACGGACTGCAGAACACCAGGCCCCTCTGTCCCTCACCATCTCCAGAAGTTTGCCCAAGCCTCAGTGATGCCATTCAGCCATCTCATCCTCTGACACCCTCTTCTACCATCAATCTTTCCCAGCATCAGGGACTTTTCCAATGAGTCAGCTTTTCACACGCATCAAATGACCAAAACACTGGAGTTTCAGCTTCAACATCAGTCCGAGTATTCAGGGCTGATTTCCCTTAAGATGGACTGATTTGATCTCCTTGCTGTCCAAGGGACTCTGAGAAATCTTCCCCAGCACCACAATTTGAAGGCATCAATTCTTTGGCACTCTGCCTTCATTATGGTCCAGCTCTCACAACCATACATGACTACTGGGAAGACCATAGCCTTGATTATATGGACTTTTGTTGGCAGAGTAGTGTCTCTGCTTTTCAACACACTGTCTAGGCTTGTCATAGCTTTCCTGCTAAGGAGCAAATGTCTTCTGATTTCATGGCCACAGTCATCATCTGCAGTGATTTTAGAGCCCAAGAAGAGGAAAGCTGTCACTACCACCTTTTCTCCCTCCATTTGCCATGATGTCATGGGGCCAGATGCCATGATCTTAGTTTTTTTAGTATTCAGTGTTAAGCTGACTCTTTCACTCTCCTCCTTCGCCCTCATTAAGAGTCTCTTTAGTTCCTTTTAACTTTCTACCATTAGAGTGGTATCATCTGCATATCTGAGGTTGTTTATGTTTTTCCCACCTATCTTGATTCCAGCTTATAACTCATCCAGCCCAGCATTTTTCATGATGTGCTCAGCATACAGATTAAACAAGCGGGGTGACAGCAGACAGTTCTGTCATACTTCTTTCTCAATCTTGAACCAGTGAGTTGTTCCATACAGGGTTATAACTGTTGCTTCTTGACCTGCGTACAGGTTTCTCAGGAGACAGGTAAGATGGTCTGGTATTCCTATCTCTTTAAGAGCTTTCCACAGTTTATTTATGATCCACACAGTCAAAGGCTTTGGTATAGTCAATGAAATAGAAGTAGATGTGTTTCTGGAATTCCCTAGCTTTGTCTATGATCCAGCAAATATTGACAATTTGATCTCTGGCTCCTCTTCCTTTCCTAAACTCAGCTTGGACACTGGAAGTTCTTGGTTCGCATAAAGCTGAAGCTTAGCATGCAAGATTTTAAGCATGACCTTACTAGCATGGTGGGGCTCAGCTGGTAAAGTATCTGCCTGCATTGCAGGAGACCTGAGTTCAATCCCTGCGTTGGGAAGAGCCCCTGGAGAATGGAAAGGCTACCCACTCCAGTATTCTGGCCTGGAGAATTCCATGGACTGTATAGTCATGAGGTCACAGAGTTGGACACGACTGAGCAACTTTCACTTTCACTTTCTCTTTATTAGCATGATGCGTTTGAACTGTGGTGTTGGAGAAGACTCTTGAGGGTCCCTTGGACTGCAAGGAGATCCAACCAGTCCATTCTGAAGGAGATCAACCCTGGGATTTCTTTGGAAGGAATGATGCTGAAGCTGAAGCTCCAGTACTTAGGACACCTCATGTGAAGAGTTGACTCATTAGAAAAAAGTCTGATGCTGGGAGGGATTGGAGGCAGGAAGAGAAGGGGACGACAGAGGATGAGATGGCTGGATGGCATCATGGACTCGATGGACGTGAGTCTGGGTGAACTCAGGGAGATGGTGATGGACAGGGAGGCCTGGCGTGCTGCGATTCATGGGGTCGCGAACAGTCGGACACGACTAAACGACTGAACTGAACTGAACTTATTAGCATGGGAGATGAGTGCAATTGTGTTTGTCTGAGTCCCACTCAAAACTAAGCTATTTGGGTTGCTCAATCAAAGTACCAAAGTAGCTACCAAAGTAGCTTGTCCAAATGAGAACTATGCTGCCTCTAAAATCCAAAGAAGCACAGTAAGCATTGGTCCTGCCTCTCTTTTGGTTGTAAGAGGAGCCAGATGAAACAACTCATCATTCTTCTTAGAAGGGATATCTTGACAGGTTCGACTGGACAACTAGAAATTTAACTGAGATGAGGAGCCACTGAATTTTTGTAGAATTTATTACCCACACTCTGATGTGAAAGTGTCTCTACTAATGGGACAAATAAGTCTATGGTAGCTGGTACTTCTTGCTCACTAGTTTCATTTAACACAGTGTCACCAGTGTAATGAATCAGTATGATGTCTTGATGAAGGAAAAGACAATCAAGACCCATGCAATCTAAATTGTGACATAGAGCTAGAAAGTTGATATATACCCAAGGCAAGACAATTATAATGTATTATTGACCTTACCAGTTGAAGACAAACTGTTTCTAGTGATCTGTCCTAATATGTATGGAGAGAAAATCATTTGCTAAATCAATATACTATATACCAGGAACTAGGGGATTATTAATTTGCTTATGCTATTTAATGGAACATCTGGAACAGCATCTACAATTGGAATTACCACCAGGTTTTATTAATGATAATTCACTGTATGTCCCCTAGATATATCTGTTTTCTTCACAGGTCAAATAGACAAGTAGAATGAGAATGGGGTGAAAATTACAACCCCTGCATCCATCAAGTTCTTGATGGTGGTACTAATCATTGTAATCTTGAGGGAATGAGTCATTCCTTTTGGTTTATTATTAATATTGTGCTTGATAGAGGCAGTTCTAGTGACTCCCAATAGGCTTTTCCTACCATAATAGTCCTCAGTCCACATGTAACCCCTTCATGAATCACAACTTTGTCATGGTGAAAGGACTTGCATAACTCAATGAAGCCATGCCATGCAGGGCCACCCAAGAAAGATGGGTCATAGTGAAAAGTTCTGACAAAATGTGCTCCACTGGAAGAGGGAATGACAATCCACTTCAGTATTCTTGCTGTAAGAACCCCATGACCAGTATGAAATGGCAAAAAGATATGACACCAGAAGATGAGCCCCACAGGTTGGAAGTTTGCTACTGGGGAAGAAGGGAGGACAATTAATAATAGCTCCAGAGAGAATGAAGAGGCTGGGCAAAAGTGGAAAAAATGCTCAGTTGTGGATGTATCTGGTGGTGAAAGTAAAGTCTGATGCTATTAACAATATTGCATAGGAACCTAAAATGTTAGTTCTAAGAACCAAGGTAAATTCGATGTGGTCAAGCAGGAGATGGCAAGAGTGAACACCAACATCTTAGGAATCAATGAACTAAAATGGACACGAATGGGTGAATATAATTAATATAACCATTATATCTATGACAAATCACTGCAGATGGTGATTGCAGCCATGAAATTAAAAGACGCTTACTCCTCAGAAGAAAAGTTATGACCAACCTAGATAGTATATTCAAAAGCAGAAAGCTGACTAAGGTCCGTCTAGTCAAGGCTATGGTTTTTCCTGTGGTCATGTATGGATGTGAGAGTTGGACTGTGAAGAAAGCTGAGCGCCGAAAAATTGATGCTTTTGAACCGTGGGTTGGAGAAGACTCTTGAGAGTCCCTTGGACTGCAAGGAGATCCAACCAGTCCATTCTGAAGGAGATCAGCCCTGGGATTTCTTTGGAAGGAATGATGCTAAAGCTGAAGCTCCAGTACTTTGGCCACCTCATGCGAAGAGTTGACTCATTGGAAAAGACTCTGATGCTGGGAGGGATTGGGGGCAGGAGGAGTAGGGGACGACCGAGGATGAGATGGCTGGATGGCATCACTGACTCGATGGACGTGAGTCTGAGTGAACTCCAGGAGTTGTGATGGACAGGGAGGCTTGGCATGCTATGATTCATGGGATCACAAAGAGTCGGACACGACTGAGCAACTGAACTTAACTGATGAGAAAGAATCCCTTAGAAGAAATGAAGTAGCCCTCATAGTCAACCTAAGAGTCTGAAATGCAAGACTTGGGTGGAATCTCAAAAATGACAGAATGATCTCAATTCATTTCCAAGGCAAATCATTCAACATCATGGTAATCCAAGTCTATTCCCCAGCCACTGATGCCAAATATGCTGAGGCTGACCAGTTCTATGAAGACTTAGAAAACCTTCTAGAACTATAGGGGGTTGGAATGCAAAAGTAGGAAGTCAAGAGATACTTGGAGTAACAGGCAAGTTTGGCCTTGAGTACAAAATGAAGCAGAAAAAAAGGTAATAGAGTTTTGTCAAGAGAACACACTGGTCATAGCAAATACCCTCTTTCAACAATAAAAAAGAACTCTACACATGAACATCACCAGACAGTCAATACCAAAATCAGATTGATTATATTCTTTGCAGCCAAAGATGGGAAAGCTCTATACAGTCATCAAAAAGAGACCTGTAAATGACTGTGGCTCAGATCATGAACTCCTTATTGTCAAATTCAGACTTAAATTGAAGAAAGTAGGGAAAACCACTAGACCATTGAGAGAGTCATTTCCTAGGCAGGTTGATAAGAAGTCTAGGGGTCCCCAAGGAGAGAGGGGTCTGGAATTCTCAAGGAGGAAGAAAGGACAAACTGCTCCTCCCCACCCTACATTCCTTAGGGTTGTATAACAATAATGTATCCTGCCTGAGTACAGTCTCTGGATTAAACTTTCTGGATAATCCTGTTATCTTAAAATGTAAATTATGGAAGTAGGTCTGGTCTTTACAAGGATGATATAACAATAATTATCCTGCCTGAGGACAGTCTCTTGATTAAACCTTCTGGCTAATTCTGCTATCTTCATGGGGTTGAAAAGAGCAACTAAACTGAACTGAATTGAAAATGTAAATTATGGGAGTAGGCCTGGTGAGGACTTTACAACCTCCAGACATTCTTTGGATTCATTGGAGAGTATATAACTCCATTGCTAACACTAGTGAGGGGGTACTCTTTCTACCCCCTTCTGATGTTTATGTCAGAAGCTTTCTCTGTCTCCCTTATACTTTAATAAAACTTCATTACACAAAAGCTCTGAGCGATCAAGCCTTGTCTCTGGCCCTGGATTGAATTCTTCTCCTCCAGAGGCCAAGAATCCTGTCGTCTTTGTGTGGTTCAGCAACAACCTTTCACCATTCAGGTATGACCTAAATCAAATCCCTTATGATTATATAATGAAAGTGACAAATAGAGCCAAGGGATTATCTCTGGGAGACAGAGTGCCTGAAGAAGTATGGATGGAGGTTCATAACATTGTACATGAGGCAGTGACCAAAATCATCCCAAAGAAAAAGAAATGCAAGAAGACAAAATGGTTGTCTGAGGAGACTTTACAAATAACTGAGAAAAGAAGAGAAGTGAAAGGCAAGGGTGAAAGAGAAAGATATACCCAGCTGAAGGCAGAGTTCCAGAGAATAGCAAGGAGAGATAAGAAAGCCTTCTTAAGTGAACAATGCAAAGAAATAGAGGAAAATAATAGAATGAGAAAGACTAGAGATCTCTTCAAGAAAATTGGAGATATCAAGAGAATATTTCATGCAAGGATGGGCACAATAAAGACAGAAATGGTAAGGACCTAAAAGAAGAAGAAGAGATTAAGAAGAGGTGGCAAGAATACATGAAGAACTATACAAAAAATGTCTTAATGACCTGGATAACCACAATGGTGTGGTCACTCAACTCCAGCCAGGCATCCTGTAGTATAAAGTCAAGTGGGCTCAGGGACCATCAGCACAAAAAAAGCTAGGGTAGGTGATAGAATTCCAGCTGAGCTATTTAAAAATCCTAAAAGATGACGCTGTTAATGTGCTGCACTCAATATGTCAGCAAATTTGGAAAACTCAGCATTGGACACAGGACTAGAAAAGGTCAGTTTTCATTCCAACACCAAAGAAGGACAGTGACAAAGAATGTTCAAACTACCATATAATTGTACTCATTTCACATGCTAGCAAGGTTATGCTCAAAATCCTAGAAATGAGGCTTCAGCAGTATGTGAATCAAAAACTTCTTGATGTACAAACTGGGTTTAGAAGAGGCAGAAGAACCAGAGATCAAACTGCCAACATACATTGGATCATAGAGAAAGCAAGGGAATTCCAGAAAAACATCCACTTTTGCTTCATTGACTACATGAAAGCCTTTGACTGTGTGGATCACAACAAACTGTGGAAAATTCTCTTAAATAGAGGGGAATACCAGACCAGCTTACCTATCTCCTGAGAAACCTGTATGCAGGTCAAGAAGGAACAGTTAGAACTGGACATGGAACCATGGACTGGTTCAAAATTGGGAAAGAAGTACATCAAGGCTGTATATTGTCACCCTGCTTATTTAATTTATATGCAGAGTACATCATGCGAAATGCCAGCCTTGATGAATAACAAGCTGGAACCAAGATTGCCAGGAGAAATATCAACAACCTGAGATATGCAGATGATACCACTCTAATAGCAGAAAGTGAAGAGGAACTAAAGAGCCTTTTGATGAAGGTGAGAGACAAGATGGCGGAAGAGTAGGTGAACGTGGAGTACATCTCTCTCCTTGGATGCATTAGGAATACACCTTAGACAAAGAATATCTTGCAGAACACCAGCTCAGAGTGGTCAGGAGTCCCTGACCACCAGAAAGGAATATATAGATCCATATAAAACTTGGTAAGATGAAGGAAAGAGGGGGAAAAAAAGGAGAATGAGCAGGACTAGATCTGCACCCAGTGGGTGGGGGAACTGACACAGGGGTCAGCAATTCTTGCTGTAGCCCTACATACCCTGGACAGGGAGACAGTTCCTAGAAACCACAGTGGCTGGAAGCTCAAGAGCAGGGATTGGAGAGCAGTCCCAGGGTGAAGTCTGCTGTTGACTATGGGTAAATGGCCAAGCGGATGTGAGTCAGGAGATCGAAGTTTGAAATGCCTGTGGAAGAAAGCTGAGCAGCTGTGGAGGCAAGGCAATACTCCTGAGTCACACACAGTGGGTGGAGCCATCACAGTAGCCTCTCTCTTCCCACACACCAGCACCAGCAACAGAGCAATAGAGAGCAATAGAGAAAGACTCCATAGAGGGTGGCCCTTTAAGTGCCGAATGTGTGCAGCAACAGAGGAGAACCAGCCAAAGAGGCCCTCGGAATGTTAACTGCCAGAGGCTAAGAAAATACTCTGATTGGAGTTCTTGCAGCTTCCCTCATGGCTCAGTTGGTAAAGAATCTGCCTGCAATGCAGGAGACACCAGTTTGATTCTTGGGTCTGGAAGATCATCTGGAGAAAGGGATAGGCTATCCACTCCAGTATTCTTGGGCTTTCCTTGTGGCTCACTTGGCAAAGAATCTGCCTGCAATGCAGGAGACCTGGGTTTGATCCCTGGGTTGGGAAGATCCCCTGGAGTTGATGGCAACCCACTCTAGTATTATTGCCTGGAGAATCCCCATGGACAAAGGAGCCTGGTCAGCTGGAATTCCATCACCTCCACTAGCTTTGTTCCTAGTGATGCTTCCTAAGGCCCACTTGACTTTGCACTCCAAGATTTATATCTTTTCCCAAGTTTGAGAAGTTTCAGACACTGTTTTTTCAAGTACTTTTTCAGTGCTACTCTTTCTCGCCTCTCTTTCTGTGTTTCTGATGGCATGTGTGTTGACTCTTTTGTTATTGTCCTACAAGTCCTTGAAATGCTGTCTTTTTTAAAATTCTATTTTGTTGTGGTTTCTCACATATGGTGATTTCTATTGATTTGTCTTCATATCTCTGAATCTACATTCTGTTGTGTCCACCTTACTATTGAGCTTATACAGCAAGGTTTTCTTTCTGATTATTGTATTTTTCAGTTCTTTAATCTTCATTTGCTTATTTTTTGAATTTTTATTTCTTTGGTTAGATTTTCTATTTTTCATGTTTCCAAAAATATGTAACTGCTTGTTGAAACATTTTTAAGATGACTACTTTAAAACCCTTGTCAGATAATTATATCAGATATATCTTGGGGTTGGTATCTGTTCATTGTCTTTTCTCATTTCTTTTGTGATTTTCCTGGTCTTGGTAAAACATGTGTTTTTTTTTTGTGTGTGTGTGTGTTGTTGTTGTTATTATATCTGAGATATTTTATATATTATATTATGAGATTATAGATCTTATTTAATCTTCTTTTTAGCAGTCATAGTTCAAGGGCCAGGTGGGTGTATTTGTTCAGCTTCCTGTCAGGATCTTCCAAAGCATCCTGGCCAAAATGGGGCACTGACTCATGCTCCTTTATTGCAAATGGGTAGGGTAAAAGTTCAGATCCCTCATCACCTCATCGTCATCTGTCTGGGAAAGGTGGGGCACTGACTCACATCACATTGTTGTCTCTGAGTGATGTATGATCAACTCACTGCTTGGCTCTTACTGCCTCCCAGATGGGAAAGAAGAGTGAGCAGAAAGCTGACTTACACCATTTTGTTACTGTGGGTAGGGGTAAAGGGTCAGCTCCCCATGGGGCCCCACTGACATAAGGTGAGGGGAGAAGCAAAGCATGAACTTCCTCTCATTGCACCATTCCATTCTGCCTCTCTGATGCCAGATAAGGTAGAGAGTTGGCTTCCCAACAGGCCTTGATGTCAGGGGTAAGAGAGGTGAAGCCTCGTTGTAACTACCTCTGCCTTGTACAACCTTGTAAAGTTTCACTGTTGCCATGTGGGAGTGGAGGATCAGTTCAAGGCTTGACCCCACTGATGTTCTCCTGAAGAAGCAGGGGGGAATCAGGCCACTGCCTGCATCTAGGAAAGTATGGGATTTCAGCCGTTTCAATACTACTCTTTCTCTCCTTATTTGTGTCTGGGTTTTAAAAATATGAAGCTTTGCTTTGTGAGATCTCCTGTTTGTATTCTCCTCTCTCATTTCAACTTAAATCTCCTCTTTTCATCATCTCTGTTTTCCTTATCACGTTTGATTTTGATTCAACTGCAAGCAATTTCTTGCAGGTCAGCCCCAGCAGGTCAACTCAGAGTTCATAGCAGTTATATTGCTCTCTCTGTTTTTATTCTATCTTAATATAGGCCCCTTGCACCAAAGTGGTACCGGAGACAATGAACTTCCTTTTAGATCTGCTGTTCTCAAACTAGCCCATCTCATTGTTTCCCTTGCATTCTCTTGCACAGATGCTACTAGTGTGCAGATGGTGTGTCTCTACACCCATATTCTTGGATTTATAGGGATATCTTGTCATCTTTTTTCCTTTTTTTTGGTAAATTTATCCCTGATGCTTGATGTTTAATTTTGTTTTGATATCTAGTTGTTCTGTTTTTTTATGTATTAGTTTAGAATGACTAAACAATTATTTTGCCACTTTCATTGTCTTCCCAGAATCTCCTCTCTTTTTCTATTCTTCATTTTCTTCTCAGAACAGTCTGTGTGGTACTCTTTCTCCATTATTTCTTCATGGATAAAGTGGCACCACAGGTATTCACAGGTTATCCAAACAGAAGAGATAATTCTTATTTTGAGTCAATGACTGATTGAAGCCATCCTTCCCACAAGTTCAATGATGATGTGCTCAGTCATTTCAGTCGTGTCCAACTCTGCAACCTATGGACTGTAGCCAGCCAGTCTCCTCCATCCATGGGGATTCTCCAGGCAAGAATACTAGAGTGGGTTGCCATGCCATCCTCCAGGGGATCTTCCCAACCCAGGAACTGAACCCATATCTCTGGCATCTCCTGCATTGTAGGCAGTTTCTTTACCCACTGAACCACCTGGGAAGCCCATTAGCACATTAGTGAAAGTGAAGTCACTCAGTCGTGTCCGATTCTTTGCGACCCGTGGACTGTAGCCCACCAAGCTCCTTCGTCCATGGGATTCTCCAGGCAAGAATACTGGAGTGAGTTGCCATTTCCTTCTCCATTAGTGCATTAAGACCCCTTAAACCTTGCTCCTATTAGCTCATGGTATCAGAATGAAGAAAAGTAAACCTACATGTCTGTCTCCTGACTGCCTTCCTAAGGCATGTAACTGGTCTGTTATCAACTGCACACAGGCCCTGAATGCATAGTTTCTCTAGTCCTACAGAGCTCCTTAAACTGCTATTGTAAGGGACATATGCAGTAAGCAAGGGCACCAGTATAAAGACAAATGATAATTGCATAGTGTCAGAGCAGCATTCCACATACTCCCATCAAGTACA
Organism: Redunca redunca; assembly: GCA_006410935.1. Lineage (NCBI taxonomy): Eukaryota > Metazoa > Chordata > Mammalia > Artiodactyla > Bovidae > Redunca > Redunca redunca. The sequence continues at coordinate 416,902 of SJYQ01003703.1, read as the reverse complement.
GGCTATGAAGTAAGTGAAGAACAGAACAAGGAGAAATCATGTTCTAGAGGAGGGCTGGTGGGCACTGCGAGTAGGCTGTGCAGGAGTGTCCTGTGCACTAGCAGGAAGCCAAGAGACCCATTCCACACCATGTTTCTACCAAGAAATGGGAAGAGCCAGGCCTGACAGGGAAACATTCTATAAAAAAAGAGTGCAATTCATGGACTCTAAATGCACATTTATGGCATAAAAGAATTTCTAATCTCTGTTTTCATAAAGCAAAAATCTCAAGTCTTTGTGACTGAGTTTCACATTAACTGGGACTTTATTTGCTTAAAACCTAAGCATTGTCAGTTTGAGAAGTAATCCACTGAGATACATAGATCTATCCATCTAAATTCTAGGGTTTCTTCTTTTGATCCTTGATAAAAAATTTTTATCCAAGAAACAGAATAGACACATGAACCATTAGAGAATGAAATAGGGAATCAAGAAAGATTTAAGTTTTGGTGGCCCTTGCTTTTTTTAAAAAAAGTTCTTTAAAGACTGTAGCAGAATAAAAGGATCACTGGCTCCGAGTCTCCTAGAGACAAAAAGTGATGAAACTAAAACAAACAAGTAAACCCACATCCCCAAACAAGTTTCAGTTCAGTTCAGTTCAGTCGCTCAGTCGTGTCCAACTCTTTGCGACCCCATGAATCGCAGCACGCCAGGCCTCTCTGTCCATCACCAACTCCCAGAGTTCACTCAGACTCATGTCCATCGAGTCCGTGATGCCATCCAGCCATCTCATCCTTGGTCGTCCCCTTCTCCTCCTGCC
>SJYQ01003703.1:399013-415934 GCA_006410935.1 Redunca redunca | reverse complement strand
ACTCTCACATCCATACATGACCACAGGAAAAACCATAGCCTTGACTAGACGGACCTTAGTCGGCAAAATAATGGCTCTGCTTTTGAATATGCTATCTAGGTTGGTTATAACTTTTCTTCCAAAGAGTAAACATCTTTTAATTTCATGGCTGCAATCACCATCTGCAGTGATTTTGGGGCCCCCCAAAATAAAGTCTGACACTGTTTCCACTGTTTCCCCATCTATTTGCCATGAAGTGATGGGACTGGATCCCATGATCTTCATTTTCTGAATGTTGAGCTTTAAGCCAACTTTTTCACTATCCTCTTTCACTTTCATCAAGAGGTTCTTTAGTTCCTCTTCACTTTCTGCCATAAGGGTGGTGTCTTCTGCATATCTGAGGTTATTGATATTTCTCCCAGCAACCTCAGTTCCCTGCCCTGCTCCATGGTAAAAAACAGGAATACTTTAGGTAGCAGTTCAGAATTTATCTTCATCTCTTACCTGCCCCATCAATGGAATCATGATTTTTTTGGACATCCATATTTTTGTATATAGAATATAAACTCATATTAGATGATAACTGATTTTTTTAATTCAGGTCAAGAAAGAATCAATAACTTTTAATTAAAACCTTCTGCATTTTTGATTATTGTTCAACTTGCTTCCATTTAGCAAAAAGCAAAATTTCATATGTTTACCTCAGATCTCATTGCTTTACAAATGTGGCATACCTTCCATTAAAAATAAAAAGATGAAGCAGTCAATCCAGTGATTAATTTAACATGGCTTTCACTGGGAAAAACGGGGAGGGGGAAGTGGGGGTCATGATGAAGAGGAGACCAATAGACAAAATGGTAAATTAAACATACAATGGTTTCCTTTAAAAAAAAAAAGAAAAATTTATCATTTTCAATGATCAATTATTATCAATTCAATTATCAATGGTGATAATNATCAAACAATGTGGAAAGATGGGATGTATTTTTCAAGTTTAAAATTTCTATATTGACATTAACATTTTATAATTAGGCATAATATAAATATGCATCCAGTTAAAATTAATACATAAACTCTTGCCACATGACTAAGATCAAGAGACTGATTCTTCCTGACTAATGCCTTTGCAATTTTTTAAGTCAGAGGATTGGTTCCACAGCTGCCAAGCAATAGAGATTAAAATGAGTCTAAAAAAGTCATCTTTTAAAATGAAATAGAAAATAATTTTATCAAGAAATTAATTTCTCTAGTTGAGAATCAAAGGATAATTCAAAATCCCTTATTAAAGGAAGCCTATCCTTCTTTTAGAAATGGCCAATTTTCCATTGGTACTCCAGCTTAAAAAGAATTTATCATGTGAAATTTGCATAAGAAAATAATGAAAAACTTACTGGTAAAAGGCTACTAATATGTCTTCCTTATGGTTACTAATAGATAAATATGCTCTAATTCTAAAGAACTAAGGCTGCTTCTCTCCAATAACTCAGCAAGTACTTTGTATTTTTAGAAACTAAAAGATCTTCATGATCCAGATAACCACAATGGTATGATCACTCACCCAGAGCCAGGCATCCTGGAATGCAAAGTCAAGTGGGCCTTAGGAAGCATCAACAAACAAAGCTACTGAAGGTGATAGAATTCCAGCTGAGCTATTTAAAAATCCCAAAAGATGATGCTGTGAAAGTGCTGCATTCAATATGCCAGCAAATTTGGAAAACTCAGCAGTGGCCACAGGACTGGAAAAGGTCAGTCTTCATTCCAATCCGAAAGAAGGGCAATGCCGAAGAATGTTCAAACTACCGCACAACTGCACTCATCTCACATACTAGCAAAGTAATGCTCAAAATTCTCCAAGCCAGGCTTCAACAGTACGTGAACTTCCAGATGTTCAAGCTGGTTTTAGAAAAGGCAGAGGAACCAGAGATCAAATTGCCAACATCCATTGGATCATCAAAAAAAACACAAGAGTTCCAGAAAAATGTCTATTTCTGCTTTATTGACTATGCCAAAGCCTTTGAATGTGTGGATCACAACAAACTGTGGAAAATTCTTAAAGTGATGAGAATACCAGACCACCTGATCTGCCTCCTGAGAAATCTGTATGCAGGTCAAGAAGCAACAGTTAGAACTGGACATGGAACAACAATCTGGTTCCAAACTGGGAAAGGAATATGTCAAGGCTGTATACTGTCACCCTGCTATTTAACTTATATGCAGAATATATCATGAGAAATGCTGGGCTGGATGAAGCACAAGCTGGAATCAAGATTGCTGAGAAAAATATCAATAACCTCAGATATGCAGATGATACTACTCTTATGTCAGAAAGTGAAGAACTAAAGAGCCTCTTGATGAAAGTGAAAGAGGAGAGTGAAAAAGCTGGCTTAAAACTCAACGTTCAGAAAACTAAGGTCCTGGCATCCAGTCCCATCACTTCATGGCAAATAGGTAGGGAAAATAATGAAAACAGTGAGAGACTTTATTTTTTTGAGCTTCAAAATCACCACAGATGGTGACTGCAGCCATGAAATTAAAAGACGCTTCCTCTTTGGAAAAAAAGCTATGACCACCCTAGACAGCATAAAATGCAGAGACGATACTTTGTAAACAAAAGTCCGCTTAGTCAAAGTTGTGGTTTTTCCAGTGGTCATGTATGGATGTGCGAGTTGAAAAATATCATTATGTTGTTGGACAATATCTTTATATCTTTATACTGAGCTCCATAGAATTGATGCTTTTGAACTGTGGTGTTGGAGAAGACTCTTGAGAATCCCTTGGACTGCAGGGAGATCCAACCACTCCATCCTAAAGGAGATCAGTCCTGAATATTCATTGGAAGGATTGATGCTGAAGCTGAAACTCCAGTACTTTGGCCACCCGATGCGAAAAGCTGACTCATTTGAAAAGACCCTGGTGCTGGGAAAGACTGAGGATGGGAGGAGAAGGGGACAACAGTGGATGAGATGGTTGGATGGCATCACCAACTCGATGGACATGAGTTTGAGTGTGCTCCTGAAGTTGGTGATGGACAGGGAAGCCTGGTGTTGTGCAGTCCACGGGGTCCCAAAGAGTCTGACACGAATGAGCGACTGGAATGGACTGAACTGACAGTCACTTTTCTCACAGCCTTTAAAATCCTGCTGTTCACAGAGAACAGTAAAATCTTAAAATACAAATTGACTTTTCATAAATTTAGGTCCTTTGGACTTAACCTATTTTTTGGTCACATCAAACAGTCTACATAAATGTCAAGTAATTGACTAAATTCTGAACACTTTTAATCTAAATATGATTTTCCCCATTTTATTAGATCTCTGATAATATGTTGTTAGAATAAGTACACACACATTTCTAAAATATTTCATTTTATGCAATCCAGGCACTTTTTATTAAATTAACAAGAAAAGTTTAATACTCAGATGGAAATTCAAAAGATCTAAATAACTAAAACAATTTTATAAAATAAAAATAAAGTTGGAGAACTTATATTATTTGACTTGAAAAATTACTATAAAACTATTAATTGGAATGGGGTGGGAGGTTGGAGGGAGGGGACATACATATACCTATGGTCAATTAATGTTGATATATGGGAGAAACCAACACAATATCGCAAAGCAATTATCTTCCAGTTAAAAGTTAACATTTTTAAAATGTCAAAAAACTATAATAATCATGATAGTGTGATATTGGCATAAGGATGGACCTACAGAACAATAGAGCAGAATGGCAAATCCAGAAATAGACACAAACATTTATGTCCGTTCAATTAATTTTCTATACAGGAGCCAAAGTACTTCAATCAACAATGATAGTCTTTTCCATAAATAGTGATGGAATAACTGAATATTTGTTTAGGGAGAAGGCTTAATCCTTACCCTATACCCCATATTATGAATAAAAATCACAAAGTGGATCATAGCCCTTACTTTAAAGGTTAAACATATAGTTTCTAAAGGGTGAAAATTTTTTATAACATGGATTTCTTTACAAATAACGTTAAGCAAAAAGAACAAAATCAATAAATTAGACTTCATCGTATTTAAACCTTCTGCAATTTGAGAGAGTCTCTTAAGAAAACAAAAACTAACCATGTGATGAAAAGTTTATATACCATGATCATCGATGTCAAATCCTGGTTATGATACTGCACTATAGCTGTGCAAAATATTACCACTGGAATAAAATGGGTACATCTCTTTACATTTCTAGAAACTGCATATTAATCTATCAGTTCGGTTCAGTTCAGTCTCTCAGTCGTGTCCAACTCTTTATAATTATTTCAAATTAAAGGCTTAATCTAAAAAGAGCACATCACAGACTGAGAGAAAACATTTGCAAAATATATATCTAACAGCCTATATACAAAATATATTTCAAGATTTTAGAGATAAAAAATAAGATGATGAAACTTAATAAAGGTAAAAAATTTGAACAGACCACATACTGAAAAAGTTGCATATAAATAATGGCAGGAAAATATGTTCAACATAATTGTCTATCCCAGAGATGCAAGTGAAATCTCCATCCAACTGAACGGCTAAAATTAAATGACTGACACTTTTCTGGTTCCAGGCTAGATGTAAGCACATGCCCCTATCTATGTTTCTCACACTGCTTTCAAAACAAAGAACCAAAATAATTCTAGACGAAGTTTATAAAGCAAGCAACAAAAGATTCCATAAGTAAAGGGAAGAAGATAGATTGCATAGAGACCTTGAGACTAGAGAAAAGCCAGTGGTGATTTCCTGTAGGTTTTGTTTGTTTGTCTTTGTTTTTTGCCTTACATATCATAGTCTGGGCACTTAAGAGTCCTGTGACTTAGAACAATGGGCAAAAAGAGAAAAACTTCCAGAAAAAGCCCACTTTCTCCAGCATAAGAACCAGGAAAAAGGACAAAAAACTTTTGACCATTCCTTCCCAGTTTAGGAAAACATAAAAGAGCACACACAAAGACACACACACTCATCCCTTAATTGTCACTGGCCATTACAGCTGCAAGGATTGTAGACAGTCTTGTCTTTTATCCAACCCTGCAATAACAGGGAGGCACCTTCTTGTCAGCCATGGAGCTGACATGAAGTCTTGACACTCATTCGTGACAAGTAATAACAGAGTAGCACTTTGCATTTACAGCCATGGAGACTCTGGGCAAAGACTGATTTTCGGTTTCTTCCCTTCAGTAACTAGGTGGAACTCAGCCCTCGCCAAATGACCACAGACTTTGGGAACACGCTTGTCTTTCATCATTAATCTGCAATAGCAAGGTGCTGTCCCTTTCCCTCCACATGGGACACTGCAGCTGCAGAGAATATCAGCAAAGTTCTGTCTGTGCTTACCACCCTTCAGAAAAAGGGATACCCCTCCCGACTAAATAAGGGGGGATGGGGGTACAAAGGACTATAGAGAGAACTGAACTAGAGAAAGGAATTTTCTTAATCTTTGCATGAAGTCCTGGGCCGAACTCTGAACAGCCCACGCATAAACCGAAAAAATAAGAAAAGGTTTAAGAACTGAACACTGATGTGGACTTCTGCCCAGGTTTCAAATGCTGTTATAATTTAAAAAAAGTAAAAGTTAAAGAAAAAACCAAACCCTGAATTTTGAAATAAGGAGCTCATGATATGAGCCACAGTCAGCTCCAGGTCTTGTTTTAGCTGACTGTATAGAGCTTCTCCATCATCATCTCTTGGGTTGTTGAAAAAGTTTGCTATGAACAGTGTTCTCTCGACCTAACTTTGTTACTCTTTGCCCTGTTCATTTTATACTCCGTGGAGAAACTTGTCTGTTATTCTAGGTGTCTCTTGACTTCCTATTTTGGCATTCTAGTCTGCTATGATGAAAAGGACATTTTTAATTTTTTGAGTGTTAGTTCTAGAAGGTGTTATAAGTCTTCATAGAACCAGTCAAGTTCAGCTTCTTCAGCATCAGTGCTTGGGGCATAGACTTGGGATTACTGTGATGTTGAATGGTTTGCCTTGGAAATGAACTGAGATCATTCTGTCATTTTTAAGATTGCACCCAACTACTGAATTTCAGACTCTTTGGTTGACTATGAGGGCTACTCAATTTTTTCTAAGGGATTCTTGTCCACAGTAGTAGATAAAATGGTCATCTGAATTAAATTAATCTATTCTGGTCCACTTGAGTTCACTGATTTCTAATTTGTCAGTGTTCACTCCTGCCATCTCCTGCTTGACCACATCCAATTTACCTTGTCGTGGACCCATCATTTCAGGTTCCTATGCAATATTGTATTTTACAGCATCAGACTTTACTTTCACCACCAGACACATCCACAACTGAGCAATGTTTCTGCTTTTGCCCAGCTACTTCATTCTTTCTGGAGCTATTAGTAATTGCCTCCCACAAGGGATCAGTTACCCTGGGGCTTCCCAGGTGGCACTAGTAGTAAAGAACCTGTCTGTCAATGCTGGAGACTCAAGAGACATGGGTTCAATCCCCAGGAGGAGGGCATAGCAGCCCACTCCAGTATTCTTGCCTGGAGAATCTCATGGACAGAGGAGCCTGGTGGGCAACAGTCCATAGGGTCTCTGAGAGTCAGACACAACTAAAATGACTTAGCATGCACACAGACTTCTTCAGTAGCATATTGGACATCTTCCTGGGTGTCTTGTGGGGGGAGCTTATCTTCTAGTTTCATATATTTTTGCCTTTTCATACTGCCTATGGGGTTCTTATGGCAAGAATGCTGGAGTGGTTTACTATTCTCTCCTCCAGTGGACCATGTTTTGTCAGAATTCTTCACTATGACCTATCTGTCTTGAGTGGCCCTGCCCCTCATGGCTCATAGCTTCACTGAGTTATGCAAGCCTCTTCATCACACAAACCCCTGTGATATATGAAGGGGTTTGTTCCACTGCCTTCTTATATTTTTCAAGTGACTTCATACTTCCACCTTTCCAAAATTTTTATCTTTTTGAGCAAAGAACACTTCCAGGTACCTTTTATATTCTTCCAGGGAATTGAAATTTTTTCCAGTAAGCAAATTTTGTAAAGACAAAAATAAATGGGAATCTGAAGGTGTAACGTCTGGTAAATACGGCAGATGAATCAGAACTTCCCAGACAAGCTGTAACAGTTTTTGCATGATCATCAAATAAACATGAGGTCTTGTTTTATCCTGATGGAAGATTATGCATTTCCTGTTGCCAATTCTGGAAGCTTTTCTGTGAGTGCTGCTTTCAGTTGGTCTAACTGGGAGCAGTGCTTGTTGGAATTAATTGTTTAGTTTTCCAGAAAGAGCTCATAATAGAGGAGTGCCTTACAATCCCACCATATATACAACACCACCTTCTTTGGATGAAGATCGGCTTTTGGTGTGGTAGGTAGTGGTTTATTTGACTTGCCTCGTGATCTCTTCCATTTCACATTATTGTATAGCATCCACTTTCCATCACCCACCACAATTTGTTTTATAAAGGGAACATTTTCCTTATGTTTCAGTAGAGAATTGCATGCAGAAATACAGTCAAGAAGGTTTTTTTCACATAACTTATGTGGAACCCAAACATTAAAGTGATTAACATAACCAAACTGGTGCAATTGATTTTCAATGCCTGATTTGTATATTTTGAGCATGTCAGCTATCTCCTGCATAGTATAACATTCAGTTCAGTTCAGTTCAGTCACTCAGTCATGTCCGACTCTTTGTGACCCCATGAACCGCAGCATGCCAGGCCTCCCTGTCCATCACCAACTGCCGGAATCTACCCAAACCCATGTTCACTGAGTCAGTGATGCCATCCAACCATCTCATTCTCTGTCGTCCCCTTCTCATCCTGCCTTCAATCTTTCCCAGCATCAGGGTCTTTTCAAATGAGTTAGCTCTTTGCATCAGGTTGCCAAAGTATTGGAGTTTCAGCTTCAATATCAGCCCTACCAAAGTACACTCAGGACTGATCTCCTTTAGGATGGACTGGTTGGATCTCCTTGCAGTCCAAGGGACTCTCAAGAGTCTTCTCCAACACCACAGTTCAAAAGCATCAATTCGTTGGTGCTCAGCTTTCTTTATAGTCCAACTCTCACATCCATACATGACTACTGGAAAAACCATAGCCTTGACTAGACAGACCTTCGTTGTCATGCTGTCTAGGTTGGTCACAACTTTCCTTCCAAGTATAACATTGACTGTTCTTAATTAATGTCTCAGTTTGATTGCTATCAACTTCAATTGGTTTACCCAACCATGGAGCACTGTCCAGCAAGAAATCTCTAGCACAAAACTTTGCAAAACACTTTTGACATGTTTGATCAGTCACAGCACTTTCTCCACACATTGCACAAATCAATTTTTATGTTTCAGTTGTGTTTTCACCTTTCTTGAAACAATAAAGCATAATATGCCAAAATGTTACTATTTTCTTTCATCTTCAATATTAAATGGCTACAAAAAAAGTCACCAATTTTGATAAGGTTTTTCTAATGCATATTTGTGACAGCTGTCACAATATAATCTAATTGTTTCAAATGAAGTTAAAGACAAGTAAATGCTACTAGAGCCATCATAAGAATAACAAAAATTAAAGAACCTTTTGGCCAACCCAATAAATCACAGAGATAAAACGACCTGAGGGACCTATGGGACAGAAACCAAAGGTCTGACATTTAAATCATCAAAGCAGCAGAAAGAGAGAAGAAAGAGTGTGAATAAATATTTATTGAATAAATATTTAAAGAAATAGTAAATGTGAAGTCCTAGTACTTAGAAAAAGACACACACAAAAATCTAATGTCTGAGGAAGCTAAGCAAATACTAAAAGAAAAATCCAAATAATCTGTACCAAGACATATCAGAAGAAAATTTTTGAAAAATAAACACAAAGAGACATCCTTGAAAGTAGTCAGAGATAAATGAGGGTTAACCTACAGGAAAATAATGATTTGAGTAACAGCTGATTTATCATTAGAAATGATGGAAGCCAGAAAAGGCACAACTTTTTTAACATGCTGAAAGAATGAACTGTCAACCAAAGTTTTACATCCAGAAAAAAATATTCTCTAAGAACAAGGATGAAATCTCAGAGAATCTGTCACCAGCAGAGCTTCTCTAAAAGAATGATTAAAGTAAGTTCTTCAGACAGAAAGGAAATGAGAGCCAAAAAAAATTTGAACACCCAAAATGGAGAAAAATCAACAGGAAGAGTAAATATATAGTTAATACAATATACTATTTTTTCTGTCTTTACAGGTTTTCCTTTTTAGTGGGTGAAAGTAAAAATGACAACACTGTCTAATGTGATTCTCAGTGTAAGTAGAAGTAATATTAAGACAACTGTATTATAAAGAGGGAGGTTAAGGGCTGATAAAGTTTCTCTATAATCTTTGAAGCAGTAAAATATTGATCCTGGTAGCCAATGATATGTTACAGAGATGGGAGAATGGATTACAAAAGATGAAGACAAAATTCTAAAAAGCCAAACTACATGCTATGCACAAAATCTCACATGAAACATAATGATTTAGGTATGTTAAACCTAAAAGTACCAAAAAGATATAACATGCGAATACTAAGCCAAGAAACCTGGAATGACTATGTTAATATCAGACAAAGTAAATTTCAGAGCAAAAAAATTCCCAGAGACAAAAACGTTATGTAACTATCAAATAGTCTATTCATGAAGAAAAGATAACAGTTCTAAATATATATTCATCAAACAACAGAGATTCAGAATACAGTAGATGAAGTAAAATCTGGCAGAATTGAGAGGAGAAACGGACAATAGATGATAGTTTGGATGTTGGGCTTTCCAGGCGGCGCTAGTGGTAAAGAACCCTCTTGCCAATGCAGGAGATGCAAACAGATTCAGGTTCTGTCTATGGGTCAGTAAGATCCCCTGAAGGAGGACATGGCAACCCCGTCCAAAATTCTCATCTGGAGAATCCCTTGAACAGAGGAGCCTGGAGGGCAACCATGAATAGGGTCACAGAGTCAGACATGACTGAAGCGAGTTAGCACACACGCATAGTTTGGGATTTTAACACCCCTCCCTCAGTAATTGACAGAAGTAATGAACAGAAATTCAGAAGAGATAGAAAACAATTGAAGGACCCCATCAATCACCATAATCTAGGGAACTCCTTGGTGGCCCAGTGGTTAAGACTTGGTGCTTTCACTGGGGTGGGCTGGGTTTGATTCCTGGTCAGAGAAATAAGATCCCACAGGCCATGTAGCATGGCCACACACACACACACACACACAAGCAAAAAACCAGGATCTAATTGAAATGTACTGAACAACAGCAGAACACATCATTTCAAGAAGATAAAGACAGTCTATGTCCTGCGTGTTCATTGGAAGGACTGATGTTGAAGCTAAAACTCCAGTACTTTGGACACCTGATTCGAAGAGCTGACTCATTTGAAAAGACCTTGACGCTGGGAAAGACTGAGGGCAGGAGGAGAAGGGGACAACAGAGAATGAGATGGTTGGATGGCATCACCAACTCAATGGTCATGGGTTTGGGTGGACCCTGGGAGTTGGTGTTGGGTAAATGGGAATTACCCCATTACCAAATTATCCCAAATTACCAAAACAGTGGGAAACTTAAAGAACAGTGGGCAATGTGACTATAATTATCAGTACTTGTAATTTGCTATGAGATTTAATCTTAACTGTTCTCACTACAGAAAAAAAGAAAAAGAAAATGGTAACTGTATGAGGTGATGAATATGTAAATTAGATTCTTTGTGGTTATCACAATATATGTGTAAATCAAAGTATCAAGTTATACACCTTGAATGTAAATGATTTTTATTTATCAATTATACCTTAGTGAAACTGGGGGTGATATAACAGCATAAATTGAAATTTAAAAAAACAAATATTATGAATTACAATTCTCAAAAAACTAAAACAAATTTGATAAAACACGAGCAGGATCTGTATGGCAAAAGATACAAAATGTTGACTAAAAAAATAAAGAAAACAAGTGGAGATACATGTAATGTTCATAGATTAAAAGACTTAGTGTAGTTCAGATTCCTGAGATTTTGGAGTAAAGTTTGCCTTTACCTCATGATAACAATCCTCCATCTGAAAAGCAGCTTCTGATTTGCCATTGGATCCTGACAGACACTAAACTCCTGAACATGGGAAAGAAAGTGACTATGTGACCCAAAATATCCATCATATCCAGTGATTAAGAATCCACCTGCCAATGCAAGGGACACAGTTTTGATCCTTTGTCCTAGAAGATCCCACATGCCAAGGGGTACCTGAGCCTGTGTGCCACAATTTCTGAACCCATGCTCTGGAACCTTCCAACAGTAACTACTGAAGCCCATCCACTGTATAGTTCATGCTCTGCAACAAGAGAAACTACCACAATGAGAAGCCTGCTCACTGCCACTGAAGAAAGCCCACACACAGAAACGGAGACCCAGTGCAGCCAAAAATTAATAACTTATATTTTAAAAAGAGACCAGACCAAAACAGAATCAGAAAGTATAAGCAAACTGTATAAGCAAGTGTATAAGCAAATAATAAAGTAGCTCACAGTATCATGGTACAATACTTATTTTAGAAAACTGCTGACCAAAACCACCTGCATACTTGGGCAGCCATAATGATAATCACTTGCAAGAGTTGTTTTGCAACAAGAGGTCTATATAAGGAACACGGTGCTGTAGCAGACACGGCTGAGCGACTTCACTTTCAATTTTCACTTTCCACTTTCACGCATTGGAGAAGGAAATGGCAACCTACTCCAGTGTTCTTGCCTGGAGAATCCCAGGGATGGCAGAGCCTGGTGGGCTGCCGTCTATGGTATCGCACAGAGTCGGACACGACTGAAGCGACTTAGCAGCAGCAGCAGCAGCCAAAAACTAACTGGGAGAATTCAGGAGGGGCCTAAAAGAGGGAAGAGATGTCAGTCCGTATTCTACCAAACTTCCATAATCCTTCTCACTGAAATTCATCTTGGCTGAGAGATGCACACACCACCAGGAAGGACCCTGAGTCATACCGAATGCAGGTCAAGCAAGGTGATTGGCCAGAGAAAACCCATTACCATAAAATCCGAGATTGTAAGCCACATGATAGAGCAGTTCTCCTGATTTCCCTTACTTTGCTGCTCTCTGCCCGAATACCACTTCCCAATAAAATCTTTTGCTTTGTCAGTATGGGTGTTTCTTGGACAATTAATTTCCAAGTGTTAGACAAAAGCCCACTCTCAGGCCTTGGAAGGGGTCCCCTTCCTGCAACACTTACTCTTACTGAGTCAACACATGACCCCCCAGTGCACCTTAGAGCCCCATGGGGAGTCCCCTATAAACATTTAACAGAGGATGAAAGAGTACTCTTCTTAGGTTACAGATGTGTCTGCAAGGGATGGTGGCAGAATGGTGACTCTAAAAAGCTGTAGTGAAGAGAAATCCTCCTTAGAGTGCAGAGTTTGGGGAAAGTGAAAGTGAAGTCACTCAGTCGTGTCCAACTCTTTGTGACCCCACGGACTGTAGCCTATCAGGCTTCTCCATCATGGGATTTTCCAGGCAAGAGTACTGGAGTGGGTTGCCATTTCCTTTTCCAGGGGATCTTCCAGTTCAACCCAGGGATTTAACCTGGGTCTCCCGAACTGTAGGTAGATGCTTTTACCGTCTGAGCCACCAGAGTTGTCCACTTTGTTTGAAGGAAGATATGTTTAAAATCATACTAATTCCCTTGGACTGCAAGGAGATCCAACCAACCATCCTAAAGGAAATCAGTCCTGAATACTCATTGGAAGGACTGATGTTGAGGCTGAAACTCCAATACTTTGGCTACCTGATGCAAAGAACTGACTCAGTTGAAAAGACCCTGGTGCTGGGAGAGATTGAAGGTGGGAGGAGAAGGGGACGACAAGGGATAAGATGACTGGATGGCATCACCAACTCAATGGACATGAGTTTGAGTAAACTCCGGGAGTTGGTGATGGTCAGGGAGGCCTGGCGTGCTGCAGTCCATGGGGTTGCAAAGAGTCAGACACAACTGAGTGACTGAACTGAACTGAGCTGATGTTTAAAATCATATTAATTCAAGTTTAATGATTCAGTGAGTTCACTGGTAGTCTGTGACTGGTCAAGGAGACTTGGAAGAGACTATGTGGATGTACTTCTAAGAACCAAACAGAGACGGAGGATATAGATAGTCACTACTGGACAGGACAAGAGGGTGAAAAACAAGTAGAATTTGGGTATTTATTCCTTTGGCCCTCTATACTAAGCCTTGAGTTGGCCATTTTAATGTTCCTCTTCTGAACACCATAGCTCCTCTTGGGGCAATTTCTTGCCAAGCTGTAGTTATATACCCAGCCCCCACCATAGGCTCCATAATGGCTCCATACAGCCACTAGTCACAGGGTGTGTCTCACCAACCCTGCCCGTATTTTATTAGATTTCCTTAAGCATCCCATTGTTTCCTAACAATTGACCACAGCAACCCTGATCATAAACTCCACAACAACAGGGATTTTTCTCTCTTACTATTGTTTGTTAAAATCCTAGCATCTAGAATCATGTCTACCACACAGCAAGTTTTCAATAAATGTTTGTTGATCAAATATATGTATGGCCCACTTTCTCTCCATTATAACACTGTAGACTTAAAAATAGTCACAACCTAGAAACTGAGAGTTACGGTTTTGGTTTTTTCTGTTGTTGTTGGAATGTTTAGGACATGGAGCCTGGGAGACAGCATCTCAAGTGACCCTCAGAGAATTGTTCTAAGGAGGAAAGCGGAAGGAGTCAGGCCATATTCAAATTTGCAACAAAGGGGGCAGGTAGTCTGAACATCAAAGATTATTGTTTCAAGTTAAGAATTTAACACTATTCTGTGCAAGGGAAGATGCAAGAGTCTGGGCTCACTAAAATGATTCCTTTCAGATGCATTTCAGCTGTCTGTGGCCAGCATCTTGGGTTTTCACATCCCCATCTTGGTTTTTCATACTCCATACAGGGAGTGGCTGCAACCTGATGTCTATTAGATAGCAGGTATCCTTCTTCCTGAATTCCCTTAAGACTCACTGACTCACACAGAAGAGCTGCAAAACTCGTGACTGTGACATCATTGTTTACTGATATGGCAGGAAATACTCCATCTCACAATACGAATAGCAATTCATTTGGCATCACTAATAATTAGTTTTCAAAAATACATGTTATCTGCTATCTGGTGTTGGAATGGATGTGAAAGAACAACATAAACTGATACAGTTTTTCTGAGGACAATTTGTTGGTGTCTGTTAAATATTTAACATGGACAGGACCTACATGGAGGCTCATGGTTAAAATGGCTCATTATGTTGACCTCACAAAGAACGAAGTCACACTGACCCTTGAGATTGATCACATTGCTCAAGCAGACATTCTGTTTTCCCACTAGTGCCAACTTTCTCAAGGCTATGCAACTACCAGATTCCAGACCTCAGGTTACATGACCACAAGACCCTAGCTGCAGGCTAAAAATTAACCACCTGCTCAGAGAGTTTTTCATTGGCGAGGTATAAGAAGGACTCCATCAGGAAGAGAGGACACTAGTTCTTCCCAAGGGCCAGTCACTCTCTTGGTTTCCCCTTAATAAGTTTCCTTTTCTTGCCTGACTATCTGGCTCACTCTCTTTTCTCTACACTTGCCTTACAAACGCGACCTTTTTTTTAATGCCATCTGGCTTTCAGAATCTTGATTCCCCTGCCCAGGGACTGAATCAGGCCCTTTACAGTGAAAGCACAGAATCCTAACACTGGACCACCAGGGAATTCCCATGTATATACATTTTAACTGGGCAAGTCTATCATTTTGGCATTTCTGTTAAAGAAATAATCACAAACATACAAAAAAATGTATGGGCAATGATGTGTGCTATATATTATTTATAAAAGTGAAAACTGGAAACAAACTGAACATCAGTCATGAAGAGATTGATTAAATAAGCACGATATATCCCTACAACACAGCCAAGGAAAAGAATGCTTTAGTTCTACATAGCCTGACTAGATGCACTTCCCTGGTGGCTTAGACTGTAAAGAATCTGCCTGAAATGCAGGAGACCAAGGTTCAACCCCCGCGTCAGGAAGATACCCTGGAGAAGGGAATGGCTACCCACTCCAGTATTCTTGCCTAAAGAATTCCACGGACAAAAGAATCTAGTGGGCTACAGTCCACTGGGGTTGCAAAGAGTTGGACACAATTGATTGACTTCCACCTCACTTTCAACCTGATCAGATAACTGGATCAGGAGACACTTTGTGCAAAAACAAGTAGTAAATAAGTAGTGATCATGCTTTTTGAAAAACGCAGTTAGCTCTAACATAAAGTCTAGAAGTCAACATCAGTTAATATTGGTTTTATATGGAAGATGGAATGGAGAATAGAGGGAAATTCCATTATCCAGCAGAGACTTATAATTTAAAGAGAAACATTAAAATATACTTACATTAAAAAATAAGCAGGGACAACTGAAGTGTTTAAAAGAAAACAGGCTTATTTAATAGCTCTGCTCAGCACAGAATGTAAGAACAATAAAATATCAAGTTGTGAAGCTTATTACAACACTAATAAATGTAGTTGGGATGACCATCTACTGAACTGTCACATTCAATGGTATTTACCTTAAAAGCTGCATTTAAAGAAAAAGAAGGGTATTTGATTGTTAACAAACCATCTGCATTGCTTATGGAAAATACATCTTTTGTCCTTCCCAAAGAGTCCACATGACACCAAGTAGGGTCCATTTTTGCCAAGATGGAAAATTCAATCTGATTAACGAGATATATCCATGACCATCGGGAGTTGTCCAACATAGAAGACTCCTTACCCAGCTGAGGTAAACCTGAATTCCTTTCATGCTGGAGTGGGGCCTAGTTGGGGAAGAGGATCGAGGGTGGGGTGTGGGATATGGCAGGAGCTCGTCTCCACTGGAGACAAGCCTAGATCCCGGCTGCGGGGAAACCCACCCTGTCTCCCAGTGAAGAGGAAGTTAAAATTTTACATAACCTCCTGCTCCTTCTGCCTCTGTAACTCAGCTTGCTCCTTGCAAAGTCTAGATCACATAGGTCATGTAGTCTCAGAAAGGGGGGCCTTACAATACTAGGAACTGGAGCTTATCTCACTCACCCTTGTCCTGCTCTTTGCAACTGCCCGGCCCCTGCAAACCTGCTTAATCATGCCTGTCCATGTAAAGGTCAGGCATCCCCCTCCCCATCTTGACCGCTGTTTCCAAGCGTGCAAAACCTCTTAGGTTAAACCAGCCTATTAGCAGCTAGTGTTGCCCACTACAGTCTGTCTGTTAAAACTCTGTAACCCCTTTGTTCTGGGCTCAGAGCTTAGAGTGTTAACTCCTTTGGGCCCGCTGGCGTAATAAACTTGACTTCTCCAACTCTCCCGAGTGTGGTGCTTGGTTTCTGCAACACCAACACCCAGGCGTGGGAGCATGCCCACAGACTCCTGCAGGGCAGGTGAGGACGCGCCCAGTCCAGCACTAGCACATCCACTCGGGCGGGAAGACGCCTCCGATCCAGCCAAGCAAGGCGGGAGAACACGCCCAGACGCAGCAATGAGGTGGATTCCCTGAACGAGGCATAGCGAGGACAGAGGACGCCGAGGGAGCGGCGGCGGTGGCGGCTGGGGAGCAAGGGAAGAGCCCGTTAGCGCCCGCTGAACTGTGCCCACTGCCCTCTCTGTTGGCCCAGAGCCCTGTCCACCCTGGCAGCAGGGAACTGAGGAGGCTGAGCACCAGGGGCAGGGTGTTCCAGGCATGGGTCGGGCTGAGAATTTCCTAGGAAAGCTGCTGAAGCTTTATGTCTCTGCTCAAGGATACTGCACTAACTTCTTGATGACTATATTCCTTATGAAGAGGACCAAACTTTAAAAATCATTGTTATAGAAAAAATGATATGTTTGATGTGAATTAATATTGACCTTACTAATATTAACTAAATTACATATA
>SJYQ01003703.1:383910-397152 GCA_006410935.1 Redunca redunca | reverse complement strand
ACAGAAGGAACCTGGATAAGAGTCCAGTTTCTCATGTGAAAATGATACTAATGATGACTGATGGCGTTGTTTTGAAACTTAGACCTAAGTCATCCCTTGCAAAGTATTTAGACAAGTGCCAGATAATGAGCACTGAATAAGTTCCAGTGCTATTATAGTTGGAAGACCCTTTATTCTTTTTCATTGGACGGGGTTATGTAACCTCACAACCACTTTAACAGAAACGGAGGCTCAGGGTGGTGGATAGATGTGCTCAGGTCATAAGTTAGTGGTGAGGGAATTCAGATTGAAGGGCAGGTGTGCTTTACTTACAACCTCAGGCTTTTATCTGAATATCACAACAGCCTAAAACCATCATTGTAGCCTTCACAACCCTTAATAAAGTGGCCTGCCCCCAGTTTCCAGAAATATAAGGAAGGTGAATGTAGATGGAATCCTACCATGTGTCAGATGTGTTCTGGGAATTCTCCTGTCTCTTCCTGTCACTTGGGGCAGACAGGTTCCTGGCCCCTTCTGCATTGTCAGGAAGTCTCTCTTTTACATGTAGTATTATAATAAATTCCAAGAATTAGGCCTTTGCTCCTAAAATGAATTTGTTTCTTAGATCCACATCCCTCTTACCTTGAAATAAAGTGATCCTTGTGAGTTTGGAAGCAAGGAGTCTCTGTAAAAGGGAGTCTTACCTGGAAGAGAGCATGCATGAGACTTTACACCTCGCTCCAGAATCTCATAGCAGAGACAGACTGGGCCTAGAAAGGAGTAGATCCTAAATTTGCAAGATCAGAAGCTGTTCTTAATCCCCCTGCTCAGAATGAGCCAGTCTTAGTGATGATGCCATCTCCAGAAGCCACCAAACTCTTGACCGTGGGGAGTTTGGGCCATTGCTGAGAAGAGCAAAGTGAGCTGAGGTGGTCCAGGGGCAGGCTACTCAGGAAGAGACATTTTGTTGGAGAGCTTGTGAGGGCAAGGGCTGGGGGTAAGAAATAACCAGCAGAGGGAGGAAATGCTGTCTCTGCTCCCCTTAAATGGCCCCCACATATTACAGATGCTGTGCTGCGGTCACATGTGTCCATCACATGTGACACGTGACATCCTGACCTCACAGGATCCCAGGATGATGATATGTGAAGGGCTTTCCAAGGTCATCTATTTTAACTCTCTTGAAAACTTTAAAGACATTGAACCTGAAAGGTTCAGTAATTTGTCCAAGAAAAGTCAGTTTGTGACACAATTAGAACAGTGCACTTGATGCTGTCATAGGTTAGTCACCAAAAGCATCTTATCTAAAAGGCCTTTTAACAAATACATCACAGCTAAAACAATTAAAATTTCTAGCCTTATAGCATCCTATCTAGGCTTTCTGTGGATTGTTTATACGAGGGGGTAAATAATATTATTAATAATAAGAAAAATAGATAAATGATACATACTGAGTATTTTTCTGCTAAGTTAGTTTTAATGAAAGAATAGTGTCTTAATCTTTGGTGTATTTAAACTAATCTGTTGTTTTTATTTATTTGTGTTAGAAGGACACATGCATTATTTTTAAACGAGAAAAGTTTACATTCAGTTGGTAAAAAAACACAGACGTAATCTTCATGGTCATCTCAGAGTCACACAAAGAGAGGTGGTGCCACCTGTGCACGATCCCTCTCATGCCTTTTCAAGGCCCAGAGGAGGATGAGGAAAATAAGGAAGATGAACCCCAATTGGGGTGCTGAGATTTGGGGAGGTGAATCTGGGAGCTATATGACAGGTTAAATCTCATGACATCCATCTTCTTTCTGTCCTCTCAGCTGAACCACAATTCTCTACTCTCCCAAAAGCAGAAAATGAACATAATTCAGGTGAGCTCTTTATGCTTTCCCCATTCTGCATTGTATTGGATTTATAAGTCTAAGAAGCATACATGTATTAATGGAAAAGGAAAAATAGTAATAGATCAAGTCAATCTTGAGGGATAATATATACACTGTCTTACTATTCACTGTGATGTTTGCTGTCAGCCTTTGATAGGTAACCTTTGTCAGGGTAAGTAGGTTACTTCCAGGAAGCAGTTTGCTAAGATTTTACATTAGTCATGAATGCATATTAAATTATGTTGATTAAAGAACCTGCCTGAAATGCAGGAGACCCAGGTTTGATCCCTAGGTTGAGAAGATCCCCTGGAGAAGGGAATGGCTACCTACTCCAGTATTGTTCCCTGGAGAATTCCATGGACAGAGTATCCTGGCAGGCTACAGTCCATGGGATTGCAAAGAGTTGGACACGACTGAATAACTAACACACACACACAAATTATTATCTATTGGAGAAAAACTATAGCTTATTTCCTTTATAAATACTGTAAACAGTATAATAGATTTTCTAGTGTACTAAACGGAGAAGCCAATGGCAACCCACTCCAGTACTCTTGCCTGGACAATCCCATGGATGGAGGTGCCTGGTAGGCTGCAGTCCACAGGGTCACTAAGAGTAGGACACGACTGAGCGACTTCACTTGCACTTTTCACTTTCATGCATTGGAGAAGGAAATGGCAACCCACTCGTATTTTTGCCTGGAGAATCCCAGGGACGGGGGAGCCTGGTGGGCTGCTGTCTGTGGGGTCACACAGAGTCAGACACGACTGAATCGACTTAGCAGCAGCAGCAGCAGCGTACTAAAATCCCTGTGTAGACCTTAATTGCTAATAAGTTTGGTAAGTTGCTTCTTACATGTTTTCCTAGGACTTTTTGCTAGTACTGTATTTAGGATTTTTATTTTTGTATTCACAAGTTGAATTACACATACTTTCTTGTTTCTGTGTCCAATTATGGTATCATGGCATGGTCATAATCTCATGAAAGGAAATGGGACATTTTCCTGCTCCTTTAATAATATTTTAGATGAGAAAATGGTGTTATGTGTAGGTTTTGTGAAGCTCACCTATGAATTAGGGCCTTGTGAAGACTTTTTGCATGAAGATTTTCAGTATTTATTGGTCATAAGTCTTTGCTGGATTTGTATTTTTTTCTTTCATCATTACATTTTCATAGAAGATTGTTCATTTTTATTTAAGTGTGTTTATATGAGCTTATTTATAGTATTCTCTTAGGATTTCAAAGTATTTGTTTCTTATATCAGCAATTTCCTTTGTGATCAGCTTTAAAATTTTATTTCAGTGTAATTGTTGCCAATCAGGAAAGAGCAAGGTATGTTCTATTAGGCCCAATCTAAAGCTAAGAATTTCTATGCCTGAGGGTCTTAGTATTCTGTGCTAGCAGTGGAATCTAAATATTGTGAGTAGAAGAACATACACTTGCCTTGTTTGTGATTTTTACCTTTGGGTACATACCTGTCAGCACCATTTGTTGACAAGAATATGCTTTCTCCATTGAATTGCATTAGCACTTCTGAGGGAAATCAACTAGCATCCTACATATGGGTCTGTTTCTGGATTCTGTTTACTTCTTTTTTATTTTCTAAATATTTTTATTGAAGTATAGTTGATTTACAAATTTCTGCTGCATGACAAATTGATTAAGTTGAATATATATGTGTGTGTGTGTGTGTGTGTGTGTATATATTTAGTACATTCTTTTTTATATTTTGTTCCATCATAGTTTATCACAGGATATAGAATGTAGTTCCCTGTGCTACACAGTAAGACTTTGTTGTTTATCTATCACATATATAATAGTTTGCCTCTGTTAATCCCAAACTCCCAGTCCTTTCCTCCCCTGCCTCTGCCCCCACTTGGCAACCACAAGTCTACTTTTTGTATCTTTGTGGACTCTGTTCATTTCTGATGATCTTAAATCCTTTTGCTAATACCACATTTTCTTAATGAGTGTCTCTTTACAGTAACTGTTGAAATAAATAACATGTGTCTTCCTACTTTTTTAAAGAGTGTTTTGGAGATTCAATGTTCTTTGCTTCTCTATATAAAGTTTTGAAAATCAGCTTGTTGATTTCAGGAAAACCTGCTGAGATTTTGATTTTGACTGCACCAACTCTATAGAATCTGTAATATAGCTCAGTTTGAGGAGAATTGGCATCTTGTTCAAAATGAGTCTTCCAATTCATGAGCACATTATCTCTCTCACTGGGGGATTCAGAGGGTTTTCTTTTTTTTTTTAAGTTTTTTTTTTTTGTCTTGGCCACCTTTTTCAAGTCTTTATTAAATTTCTTACAGTATTGCTTCTGTTTTGTATTTTGGGTTTTTAGCCATGAGTCATGTGGGGTCTTTGCTCCCTGACCAGAGATCGAACCCACACCCCCTGCATTGAAAGGTAAAATCTTAATCACTGAGTCTCTAGGGAAGTCCCAAGGTTTTCATTTTTATTCTTTTGAGTCAAAATCATAGTTCTGACTTACACTTTTTACAATTTAAAAGAAAAGTCTGTGTTTTGAAGATAAGACTCTAATGGTGTAGTAGTGAAAGCAGGAACAATATAGGAAGCTATTTCTGTAATCCTAATAAGGGATGATGATCGTAAGAGAGTTATTTACAAGAAGTAGTCAGATTCTGGAGGTACCTTAGGTAGGAGCCAACAGTCTAAGAGGGTGTGTTTCTTCTCCACAACCTTACAAATAGAGTATGTCATCAAACTTTTTGCATTTTTACAAATGTGATTAAAAAATGATAACAAAATTTAGTTTTACAAGCTTTCTTCTTCTCATAAGTGAGGTGGAACATCTTTTTTGTTTGTAATTCATTTATATTTCTTTTTTATTGAACTGTTTATTTCTTATCCATTTTCCTGTTGATGTGCTAATTTTTAATTACTATATCCAGCATATCTTTATAGCCATTTTTTTGCAATATAAATTGCACAATTTTCCTAGTTTTTTGTATTTTTTCTCTGCTCATGCTTTTTATTTTTATTTTTGTTTTTAACTGTGGTGAATTGTTTGGGCATTTGAAAAATATTTATTGAAATATAGTTGATTTACAATGTTGTGTTAGTTTCAGGTAGGTATATAGCAAAATGATTCAGTTATACAAATATACTCACACACACATATTTGTACACAAACACACATGTATATGTTTATACAGTGTGTATATTCTTTTTGAGATTCTTTTCCGTTAAAGGTTAATACAAGATAATGAGTATAGTTTCCTGTGCTATACAGTCCTTGTTGGTTATCTATTTTATATATAGTGATGTCCATATGTTAATCCCAAAGTCCTATTTTATCCCTCCCACCTTTTTCTGTTTGGTAACCATAAGTTGTTTTTTATGTCTTTGAGTTTATTTCTCTTTTGCAAATAAGTTCATTAGTATCTTTTTAGATTCTACATATAAATGATATCCTGTATTTGTCCCTTTCTCTTTTGCCTTACTTCACTTAATATGATAATCTCTGGATTCATCCATGTTTTTGCAAATGACATAATTTCTTTTTTGTGGCAGAACAGTATTCCATTGTATGTATGTATGTATGTCTGCTTTTGTGTATATGTATAACTTTATCCATTTTACTATAGAGGAACATTTAGGTTGTTTCCAAGTCTTAGTTATTATAAATCCGTTCAGTTCAGTTCAGTTGCTCAGTTGTGTCTAGCTCTTTGTGATCCTATGAACCGAGTATGCCAGGCCTCCCTGTCCATCACCAACTCCCAGAGTTTACTCAAATTCATGTGCATTGAATTGGTGATGCCATCCAGCCATCTCATCCTCTGTTGTCCCCTTCTCCTCTTGCCCTCAATCTTTCCCAGCATCAGGGTCTTTCAAATGAGTCAGCTCTTCACAACAGGTGGCCAAAGTATTGGAGTTTCAGCTTCACCATTAGTCCTTCCAATGAACACCTGGGACTGATCTCCTTTAGGATGGACTGGTTGGATCTCCTTGCAAAACAAGGGACTCTCAAGGGTCTTCTGCAACACCACAGTTCAAAAGCATCAATTCTTTGGTGCTCAGCTTTGTTTATAGTGCAACTCTCACATCCATACATGATTACTGGAAAAACCATAGCCTTAACTAGGCGGACCTTTGTTGACAAGGTAATGTCTCTGCTCTTTAATATGCTCTCTAGGTTGGTCATAACTTTCCTTCCAGGCAGTAAGTATCTTTTAATTTCATGGCTGCAATCACCATCTGCAGTGATTTTGGAGCCCAGAAAAATAAAGTCAGCCACTGTTTCCACTGTTTCCCCATCTATTTCCCATGAAGTGATGAGACCGGATGCCATGATCTTAGTTTTCTGAATGTTGACTTTTAACCAACTTTTTCACCCTCCTCTTTCACTTTCATTAGGAGGCTCTTTAGTTCTTCTTCACTTTCTGCCATAAGGGTGGTGTCATCTGCATATCTGAAGTTATTGATATTTCTCCCGGCAATCTTGATTCCAGCTTGTGCTTTCTCCAGCCCATTGTTTCTCATGTTGGACTCTGCATATAAGTTAAATAAGCAGGGTGACAATATACAGCCTTGACGTACTCCTTTTCCTATTTGGAACCAGTCTGTTGTTCCATGTCCAGTTCTAACTGTTGCTTCCTGACCTGCATACAGGTTTCTCAAGAGGCAGGTCAGGTAGTCTGGTATTCTCATCTCTTTCAGAATTTTCCACAGTTATTGTGATCCACACAGTCAAAGGCTTTGGCACAGTCAGTAAAGCAGAAATAGATGTTTTTTGGAACTCTCTTGCTTTCTCGATGATCTAAAGGATGTTGGCAATTTGATCTCTGGTTCCTTTGCCTTTTCTAAAATCAGCTTGAACATCTGGAAGTTCAAGGTTCACATATTGCTGAAGCCTGGCTTGGAGAATTTTGAGCATTACTATACTAGCGTGTGAGATGAGTGCAATTGTGTGGTAGTTTGAGCGTTCTTTGGCATTGCCTTTCTTTGGGATTGGAATGAAAACTGACCTTTTCCAATCCTGTGGCCACTGCTGAGTTTTCCAAACTTGCTGGCATATTGAGTGCAGCACTTTCACAGTATCATCTTTTAAGATTTGGAATTCCATCACCTCCACTAGCTTTGTTCGTAGTGATGCTTCCTAAGGCCCACTTGACTTCACATTCCGGGATGTATGGCTCTAGATGAGTGATCACATCATCGTGATTATCTGGGTCGTGAATCTCTTTTTTGTACAGTTCTTCTGTGTATTCTTGCCACCTCTTAATATCTTCTGCTTCTGTTAGGTCCCTACCATTTCTTCCTTTATTGAGCCCATCTTTGCATGAAATGTTCCCTTGGTATTTCTAATTATCTTGAAGAGATCTCTAGTCTTTCCCATTCTATTGTTTTCCTCTGTTTCTTTGCATTGATCTCTGAGGAAGGCTTTCTTATCTCTTCTTGCTATTCTTTGGAACTCTGCATTCAGATGGGTATATCTTTCCTTTTCTCCTTTGCTTTTGGCTTCCCTTCTTTTCACGGCTATTTGAAAGGCCTCCTCAGACAGCTGTTTTGCTTTTTTGCATTTCTTTTTCCCGGGGATGGTCTTGATCCCTATCTCCTGTACAGTGTCACAAACCTCATTCCATAGTTCATCAGGCACTCTGTCTATCAGATCTAGTCCCTTAAATCTATTTCTCACGTCCCCTGTATAATCATAAGAGATTTGATTTAGGTCATACCTGAATGGTCTAGTGGTTTTCCCTACTTTCTTCAATTTAAGTCTGAATTTTGCAGTAAGGATTTCATGATCTTAGCCACAGTCAGCTCCTGGTCTTGTTTTTGCTGACAGTATAGAGCTTCTCCATCTTTGGCTGCAAAGAATATAATCAGTCTGATTTCGGTGTTGACCATCTGGTGATGTCCATGTGTAGAGTCTTCTCTTGTGTTGTTGGAAGAGGGTGTTTGCTATGACCAGTGCGTTCTCTTGGCAAAACTCTTATTAGCCTTTGCCCTGCTTCATTCTGTACTCTGAGGCCAAATTTGCCTGTTACTCCAGGTGTTTCTTGACTTCCTCCTTTTGCATTCCAGTCCCCTGTAATGAAAAGGACATGTTTTTTGGGTGTTAGTTCTAAAATGTCTTGTAGGTCTTCATAGAACTGTTAAACTTCAGCTTCTTCAGCATTACTGGTTGGGGCATAGAGTTGGATTACCATGATATTGAATGGTTATTATAAATAGTGCTGTGGTAAATATTGGGGTGCATGCATTTTCAAAGTATGGTTTTCTCCAGATATATACTTAGGTGTGGGATCGCTGAATCATATGGTAACTCTATTCTTAGTTATTTTAAGGACCTTCCATAATGTTCTCCATGGTGACTGCACCAATTTACATTCCCACCAGCTATGTAGGAGGGTTTTCTTTTCTCCACACACTCTCCAGCATTTGTTACTGGTAAATGTTTTGATGATGGCCATTCTGACTGGTGTGAGGTGATACCTCATTGTACTTTTGATTTGCATTTCTCTAATAATTAGTGGTACTGAGCATCTTTTCATATGCCTGTTAGCCATCTGTATGTCTTCTTTGGAGAAAGGTCCATTTAAGTCTTCTGCCCAGTTTTTGATTGGGTTACTTTATTTCTTTTGTTATTTAGTTGTATGAGCTGTTCTTTTGTTATTTAGTTGTATGAGTTGTATGAGCTGTTTGTGTATTTTAGAGAGTAATCCCTTGTTGGTAGCATCATTTCCAGATATTTTCTCCCTGTCTGTAGGTTGTCGTCCATTTTGTGTATGTTTTCCTTTGCTGTGCAGAAGCTGTTCCATTCAGTTTAGGTCCCACTTGTTTATTTTTGTTTTTATTTAAATTACTGCAGGAGACAGATCCAGAAAAATGTTGCTGCGACTTATGTTAAAGAGTGTTCCGCCTGTATTTTCCTCTAGAATTTTTATATCCAGTGTTACATTTAGGACTTTAATCCATTTATTTTTCTATATAGTGTTAGTTTATTATTCTACATGTAGCTGTTCAGTTTTCCCAGTACCACTGGTTGAAGAAGAGACTCTCTTTTCTCCATTGTATAATCTTGCCTCATTTGTTGTAGATTAATTGACCATAAGTGTTTGGGTTTATTTCTGGGTTTTCTATCGTGTTTCATTAATCTGTACGTCTGTTTTTGTGCCAATGCCATATTGGTTTTTTTCCTATTTATTTTTTTAACATATTTTTTAATTGGTAGATAACTGTTTTAATAATCCCATCATAGATAACAGCCTTATCATAGAGAAGGGGCTTGCATACCTCAGTGAAGCTATGGGTGGCCATGCAGGGCCACACAAGACGAATGGGTCATATTAACGAGTTCTGACAAAATGTGTTCCACTGGGAAAGGAAATGTCAACGCACATCAGTATTCTTGCCTGGAGAACCCATGGAAAGTATGAAAAGGCAAAAAGATATGACACCAAAAATGAGCCTCCCAGGTCAGAAGGTGTCCAGTATGCTACTGGGGAAGAGCAAGAGATGACTCTACACATGGACATCACCAGATGTTCAGTACCGATTTCAGATTGATTATGTCCTTTGCAGTAAAAGATGGAGAAGCTCTATACAGTCAGTTAAAATAAGACCTGGAGCTGACTGTG
Source organism: Redunca redunca (assembly GCA_006410935.1). NCBI lineage: Eukaryota > Metazoa > Chordata > Mammalia > Artiodactyla > Bovidae > Redunca > Redunca redunca. The sequence goes on along the minus strand of SJYQ01003703.1, from coordinate 387,682 downwards.
GCTCAGATCATCAGCTCCTTATTGCAAAGTTCAGGCTCAAATTGAAGGAATTAGAGAAAACCACTAGGCCATTCGGATATGACCTAAATTATATCCCTTATGATTATACTATGGAGGTGATGAATAGATTCAGGGGATTCGATTTGGTAGACAGAATACCTGAAGAACTGTGGACAGAGGTTCATGAAATTGTACAGTGTTACAGTGACCAAAACTATCCCAAAGAAAAAGAAATATAAGAAGGCAAAGTGGTATTTGAGGAGGCTTTACAAATAGCTGAGGAAAGAGAAGCAAAAGGCAAGGAAAAAAGGGAAAGATATACCCAGCTGAATTTAGAGTTCTAGAGAATAGCAAGGAGAGATAAGGAGGTCTTCTTAAATGAACAATGCAAAGAGATAGAGGAAAACAATAAAATGGGGAAGACTAGTGGAGTCGACAGAGTCAGAAATGACTGAAGTGACCTAGCAGCAGCAGCAGCAGAGGTCTCTAAAGGAAATTGGAGATATCAAGGGAACATTGCATGCAACAATGGGCATGATAAAGGACAGATATGGTAAGGACCTAACAGAAGTAGAAGAGATTAAGAAGGAAGAATATTCAGAACCATACAATAAAGGTCTTTTTCAGTTATGATTTTCTCAGGATATGTGCCTAGTAGTGGGATTTCTAGATATATGGTCATTTTATTCCTAGTTTTTTTTTTAGGGAATCTCCATACTGTTCTCCATCGTGGATGTAGCAGTTTGCATTCCCACCAGCAGTGAAAGAGGGTTACTTTTTCTCCACACCCTCTCCTGCATTTATTGTTTGGGGATTTTTCAATGATGGCCATTCTGACTGGTGTGAAGTGATACTCATTTTAGTTTTGATTCTCATTTCTCTAGTAATGAGCTGTCTTGAGCATCTTATCATGGTGTTGTTGGTCATCTGTATGTCTTCTTTGGAGAAATGTCTGTTTTGGTCTTCTGCCCATCCCAGTGTTCAGTGCAGCACTATTTACAATAGCTAGAACAATGAAGCAGCCTAAATGTCCATTGACAAATGAATGCATAAAGAAGTTGTGATACATATATACAGTGGGATACTACTCAGCCATAAAAAGGAACACATTTAAGTCAGTTCTTGTGAGGTGGATGGACCTGGAGCCTGTTATACAGAGTGAAATAAGTGAGAAAGTAAAAAATATACTTTAACACATATATATGAAATCTAGAAAACTGGTACTGATGAACCTATTTGCGAGGCAGGAATTGAAATGTAGTCTTAGAGAACAGATTTTGGACACAGTGAGGGGAGGAGAGGAAGGGACAAATTAAAAGAATAGCATTAAAACATATACATCACCATATGTAAAATAGAAAGCTAATGGGAAGTTGCTGTATAACATTGGGAACATTGGGAGCTCTCTGATAACCTAGAGAGGTTGGATGGGGTGGGGGCGTGGAGGGGAGGTTCAAGAGGGTGAGGACATATGTATACATATAGCTGCTTTCATGTTGTATGGCAGCACCCAACACAATATTGTAAAGCGGTTATTCTCCAAGCTAGGCTTTAGCAATACGTGAATCGAGAAAATACAGATATACAGGCTGGATTTAGCATCACATCTTGCTGAAGCCTAGCTTGAAGGATTTTGAACATGACTTTGTTACCACGTGAAATGAGTGCAGCTGTATGTTAGTTTGAACGTTCTTTGGCACTGCTCTTCTTTGGGATTGGAGTGACACCCTTTCCAGTCCTGTGGCCACTGCTGAGATTTCCAGATTTGCTGATATACTAGGTGCAGTACTTTAACAGCATCATTTTTTAGGATTTGAAATAGCTCAGCTGGAATTCTGTCACCTCCACTAGCTTTGTTTGTAGTAATGCTTCCAAAGGCCCACTTGACTTCATAGTCCAGGATGTCCTGCTCTAGGTTAGTGACCACACCATTGTGGTTATCCAAGCCATTAAGAACTCCAGGCTGGGTGAATCCTAAGCTGCAATCAACATTGCCAGGAGGAATATCAACAACCTCAGACATGCAGATGATACCACTCTAATGGTAGAATGTGGAGAGGAACTAAAGAGACTCATGAGGAAGGTGAAAGTGGAAGGTGAAAAAACTGGCTTGAAACTCAGCATTCAAAAAACTAAGATCATAGCATCTAGTCCCATCACTTCATGACAAATAGAAGGGGAAACAGTGGAAGCAGTGACAGATTTCTTTTCTTGGGCTCCAAAAAATCACCACAGATAGTGACTGCAGCCATGAAATTAAAAGACGTTTGCTCCTTGAAAAGAAACCTATAACAAACCTAGACAGTGTATTAAAAAGCAAAGACATCAATTTTCCAAAAAAGGTCTGTATACTCAAAGCTATGGTTTTTCCAGTAGTCATGTATGATGAATGTGAGAGTTGGGCTATATAGAAGGCTGAGCACTGAAGAACTGATTTAGGCTTGTGGTGCTGGAGAAGACTCTTGAGAGCCCCTTGGAGTGCAAGGAGATCAAATTAGTCAGTCCTAAAGGAAATTAACTCTGAATATTCATAGGAAGTACTGTTGCTGAAGCTCCAAAGTTTGGCCACCTAATGTGAAGAGCCAACTCACTGGAAAAATCTTCTCCAGCACCACAGTTTGAAAGCATCAGTTCTTTGGTGCTCAGTGCTAGGAATGACTGAAGGGAAAAGGAGGAGGAGGCATCAGAGGATGAGATGGTTGGAGATGAGACAGCATCCCCGACTCAATGGACATGAATTTGAGCAAACTCTGGGAGATAGTGGGGGACAGAGGAGCCTGACATTCTACAGTCCATGAGGTCGCAAAGAGCTGGACACAACTTAGGAACGGAACAACTCAACATCAACTTGGTTTACAATGTAGTGTTGATTTCTGCTGTACAACAACATGAATCAGCCACAATTATATATATATATATATATATATATCTCCTCTGCCTCTTGAGCCTCCCTCCTCACTCCCATCTCACACCTCTAGTTTGTCACAGAGTGCGAGGCTGGGCTCCCTGTGTTAAATAGAAGCTTCACACTAGCTCTATATTTTACACATGATAGTTAGTGTACAGATGTCGATACTGCTTCCTCATTTCGACCTTCTCTCTCCTTCCCCCACTGTGTCCATGAGTCCATTCTCTACTGCTGTGTAGTTCAGTTCAGTCCAGTCACTCAGTCATGTCCGACTCTTTGCAACCCCATGAATTGCAGCACGCCGGGCCTCCCTGTCCATCACCATCTCCTGGAGTTCGCCCAGACTCACATCCATTGAGTCCGTGATGCCATCCAGCCATCTCATCCTGGGTCGTCCCCTTCTCCTCCTGCCCCCAATCTCTCCCAGCATCAGAGTCTTTTCCAATGAGTCAGCTTTTCGCATGAGGTGGCCAAAGTACTGGAGCTTCAGCTTTAGCATCATTCCTTCCAAAGAAATCCCAGGGTTGATCTCCTTCAGAATGGACTGGTTGGATCTCCTTGCAGTCCAAGGGACCCTCAAGAGTCCTCTCCAACACCACAGTTCAAACGCATCAATTCTTCGGCGTTCAGCCTTCTTCACAGTCCAACTCTCACATCCATACATGACCACAGGAAAAACCATAGCCTTGACTAGACGGACCTTAGTAGGCAAAGTAATGTCTCTGCTTTTGAATATACTATCTAGGTTGGTCATAACTTTTCTTCCAAGGAGTAAGCGTCTTTTAATTTCATGGCTGCAGTCACCATCTGCAGTGATTTTGGAGCCCAAAAAAATAAAGTCTGACACTGTTTCCACTGTTTCCC
>SJYQ01003703.1:368489-383653 GCA_006410935.1 Redunca redunca | reverse complement strand
TTAGGTCCATACCATTTCTGTCCTTTATCGAGCCCATCTTTGCATGAAATGTTCCCTTGGTATCTCTAATTTTCTTGAAGATATCTCTAGTCTTTCCCATTCTGTTGTTTTCCTCTATTTCTTTGCACTGATTGCTCAAGAAGGCTTTCTTATCTCTTCTTGCTCTTCTTTGGAACTCTGCATTCAGATGCTTATATCTTTCCTTTTCTCCTTGGCTTTTCGCCTCTCTTCTTTTCACAGCTATTTGTAAAGCCTCCCCAGACAGCCATTTTGCTTTTTTGCATTTCTTTTCCATGGGGATGGTCTTGATCCCTGTCTCCTGTATAATGTCACGAACCTCATTCCATAGTTCATCAGGCACTCTATCTATCAGATCTAGTACCTTAAATCTATTTCTCACTTCCACTGTATAATCATAAGGGATTTGATTTAGGTCATACCTGAATGGTCTAGCAGTTTTCCCTACTTTCTTCAATTGAAGTCTGAATTTGGCAATAAGGAATTCATGATCTGAGCCACAGCCAGCTCCTGGTCTTGTTTTTATTGACTGTATAGAGCTTCTCCATCTTTGGCTGCAAAGAATATAATCAATCTGATTTCAGTGTTGACCATCTGGTGATGTCCATGTGTAGAGTCTTCTCTTGTGTTGTAGGAAGAGGGTGTTTGCTACGACCAGTGTAGAACTGTACTATTTATCTAGAAACCATATAGATACGTTATTTGTTTTTATGTTTCAGATGTATTTCATTCTGTATAACAGGCTCTAGGTTCAATCACCTCACTACAACCATAAAATTTGTTCCTCTTTAGGCTAATATTCCATTGTATATATATCACATCATCTTTCTTGATTCATCTGGTGATGGATATCTAGGTTGCTTCCATGTACTGTTGGTGTTGTTCAGTCTCTCAGTTGTGTCTGGCTATTTGTGAGCCCATGGACTGCAGCATGCCAGCCTCCTTTGTGCTTTACCATTTCTTAGAGTTGTGCTCAAACTCATGTCCATTGAGTCAGTGATGTCATCCAACAACCTCATCCTCTTTTGCCCCCTTCTCCTCCTTTCTTTGGTCTTTCCCAGCATCACAGTCTTTTCTAATGTGTTGGCTCTTTGCATCAGGTGGCCAAATTATTGGAGCCTCAACTTCAGCATCAGTCCTTCCAATAAATATTCAGGGTTGATTTCCTTTAGGGTTGACTAGTTTGATCTCCTTACTGTCCAAGGGACTCTCTAGAGTCTTCTCCAGCACCACAGTTTGAAAGCATCAGTTCTTTGGTGCTCAGTGCTCTTTATGGTCCAACTCTCACATCCAAATATGACTACTGGGAAAAAACCATAGCTTTGGCTATATGGACATTTGTTGGCAAATTGATGTCTCTGCTTTTTAATACACTGTCTAAGTTTGTCATAGCTTTTGTTCCAAGGAGCAAGCATCTTTTAATTTCATGGCTGCAGTCAACCGTCTACAGTGATTTTGGAGTCCAAGAAAATGAAGTCCATCACTATTTCCATTTTTTCCTCCATCTGTTTGCCATTAAGTGATGGGACCAGATGCCATGATCTTAGTTTTTTTTTAATGTTAAGTTTAAGCCAGCTTTTTACACTGTCCTCTTTCACTTTCATCACGAAGCTCTTTAGTACCTCTTCACTTTCTGCCATTAGGGTGGTATCATCTGCGTATCTGATGTTGTTGATATTTCTCCCAGCCATCTTGATTCCAGCTTGTGAGTCTTCCAGCCTGGCATTTTACATGATGTATTCTGCATAAAAGTTAAATAAGCAGGGTGACAGTATACAGCCTTGACATACTCCTTTCCCAATTTTGAATCAGTCCATTGTTCCATGCCCAGTTCTACCTGTTACTTCTTGACCTGCATACAGGTTTCTCAGGAGACAGATAAGGTGGTCTGGTATTCCCATCTCTCTTTAAGAAATTTCCACAGTTTGTTGTGATCCACACAGTCAAAGGCTTTAGCATAGTCAATGAAGCAGAAGTAGATGTTTTCCTGGAATTCTTTTGCTTTTTCTCTGATCCAATAGATGTTGATATTTTGGTCTCTGGTTCCTCTGCCTTTTATAAATCCAGCTTGTACATCTGGGAGTTCTGAGTTCACATATTGTTGAAGCCTAGCTTGAAGGATGTTGAGCATGACCTTGGTAGCATGTGAGATGAGTACAGTTGTACAGTAGTTTGAACATTGTTTGGCATTGCTCTTCTTTGGGATTGGAATGAAAACTGACCTTTTCCAGTCCTGTGGCCACTGCTGACTTTTCTAAATTTGCTGGCATATTGAGTGTAGCACTTTAACTGCATCATCTTCTAGGATTTTAAATATCTCAGCTGGAATAATATCATTGTCACTAGTTTTTTTTTTTTGTAGTAATGCTTCCTAAGGTCCACTTGACTTCAACTCCAGGATGTCTGGCTCTAGGTTTGTGAGGGCACCTTCATGGTTATCTGGATCATTAAGATCTTTTTTGTATAGTTCTTTGTTCTTGATATCTCTTCTTAATCTCTTCTGCTTCTCTTAGATACTTGTTTCTGTCCCTTATTGTGCCCATCTTTGCATGAAATGTTCCCTTAGTATCTCTAATTTTCTTGAAGAAATTGCTAGTCTTTTCCATTTTATTGTTTTCCTCTATTTCTTTGCATTGTTCACTTAAGAAGGCTTTCTTATCTCTCCTTGCTGTTCTTTGAAACTTTGCATTCACTTGGGTATATCTTTCCCTTTCTCCTTTACTTTTTGCTTCTCTTCTTTTCTCAACTATTTGTAAGGCCTCCTCAGACAACCATTTTGCCCTCTTGCATTTCTTTTCTTTGGGATGGTTTTGGTCACCACATCCTATACAGTGTTATGAACCTCCATCCATAGTTTGTCAGGCACTTTGTCCATCAGATCTAATCCCTTGAATCTGTTTGTCATTTCCACTGTATAATCAAGGGATTACATTTAGTTCATACCTCAATGGCCTAGTGGTTTTCCCTACTCCCTTTAATATAAGTCTGAATTTTGAAATAACGAGCTCATGATCTGAGCCATAGTCAGCTCCCAGTCTTGTTTTTCTTGACTGTGTAGAGCTCCATCTTTTGCTGCAAGGAATATAATTAATCTGATTTAGGTGTTGACCATCCATTGATGTCCATACGTAGAGCCGTCTCTTGTGTTGTTGGAAGAGGGTGTTTGCTATGATCAGTGCATTATCTTGGCAAAACTCTTATTAGTCTTTGCCCTGCTTCATTCTGTACTCCAAGGCCAAACTTGCCTGTTACTCCAGGTGTTTCTTGACTTCCTACTTTGGCATTCCAATCCCCTATGATGAAAAGGACATCTCTGTTTGGTGTTGGTTCTAAAATGTCTTGTAGGTCTTCATAGAACTGTTTGGCTTCAACTTCTTTGACATTATTTTTGGGGGCATAGACTTGTATTACTGTGATGTTGAATGAATGATTTGCCTTGGAATTGAACCTAGATCATTCTGTCATCTTTGGGATTGCACCCAAGTACTGCATTTCAGACTCTCTTGTTGACTATGAGTGCTACTCTGTTCCTTCTAAGGGATTATTGTCCACAGTAGTAGATTTAATTGTCATCTGAATTAAATTCACCCATTCCCTTCCTAAAATGTTGATGTTCACTCTTGCCATCTGCTCTTTGACCACATCTACTTTACCTTGATTTATAGACCTAACATTCAGGTTCCTCTGCAATATTGTGCTTAACAGCACTGGACTTTACTTTCACCACCAGATACATCCACAACTGAGCATTGTTTCAACTTTGGCTCAGCCTCTTCATTCTTTCTGGAGCTATTTCTTCACTCTTCTCTAGTAGTATATTGGACATCTACCAACCTGGGGGCTTATCTTCCAGTTTCATGTCTTTTTGCCATTTCATAGTGTTCATGGTGTTCTCAAAGCAAGAAAAATGAAATAGTTTGACATTCCCTTCTCCAGTGGACCTCATTTTGTCACAACTCTCCACCATGACCCATCTGTCTTGGGTGGCCCTGAATGGCACAGCTCATAGTTTCATTGAGTTACATTGAGTTACAAGGCTGTAATTGATGTTATCATTTTGGTTAGCTTTCTGTGATTGTGGTTTTCATTCTGGAGGCCATGGGATTGCAGTTCTTGCTTCTTCTGTTTACCTTCTGATGGATGAGGATAAGAGGTCTGTGCAAGCTTCTGATGGGAGGGAATGGCTGTGAGGATAACTGGATCTTGTTCTAGTGGGAAGGACTCTGCTCAGTAAATCTTTAATCCAATTTTCTGTTCATGGGTGGGGTTGAGCTCCCTCCCTGTAGTTTGGCCTGAGATGGACCCATCCTGGAGCATTTTCTATGGAAGTGCTAATGTCGACCTCCTCCAAGAGGACTTATGCCAACACACCACACCTAGCAGGACTGCTGCTGCCAGTGCCCTTGACCCTGTGGCAGGCTACTGTCAACCTACACCTCTGTAGGAGACTCCCACACACTCACAGGCAAGTCTGGCTCAGTCTCTTGTTGGGTCATTCCTCCTTTCCCCTGAGTCCTGTTGCACACAAGGTTTTTTTTGTGCCTTCCAAGAGTCTCTGTTTCCCACAGTTCAGTTGAGTTCAGTCACTCAGTCGTTTCTGACTCTTTGCGACTCCATGAACCTCAGCACGCCAGGCCTCCCTGTCCATCACCAACTCCCGGAGTTCACCGAAACCCATGTCCATTGAGTCAGTGATGCCATCCAACCATCTCATCCTCTGTTATCCCCTTCTCATCCGTCCCTCAGTCTTTCCCAGCATCAGGGTCTTTTCAAATGAGTCAGCTTTTCACATCAGGTGGCCAAAGTATTGGAGTTTCAGCTTCAATATCAGTCCTTCCAATGAACACCCAGGACTGATCTCCTTTAGAATGGACTGACTGGATCTCCTTGCAGTCCAAGGGACTCTCAAGGGTCTTCTCTAACACCACAGTTCAAATGCATCAATTCTTCAATGCTCAGCTTTCTTTATAGTCCAACTCTCACATCCATGCATGACTACTGGAAAAACCATAGCCTTGACTAGATGGACCTTTGCTGGCAAAGTAATGTCTCTGCTTTTTAATATGCTCTCTAGGTTGGTCATAACTTTCCTTCCAAGGAGTAAGCAACTTTTAATTTCATGGCTGCAATCACCATCTGCAGTGATTTTGGAGCCCAGAAAAATAAAGTCAGCCACTGTTTCCACTGTTTCCCCATCTATTTCCCATGAAGTGATGGGACCGGATGCCATGATCTTCGTTTTCTAAATGTTGAGCTTTAAGCCAACTTTTTCACTCTCCTCTTTCAGTTTTATCAAGAGACTCTTTAGTTCCTCTTCACTTCCTGCCATAAGGGTGGTGTCATCTGCATATCTGAGGTTATTGATATTTCTCCCAGCAATCTTGATTCCAGCTTGTGCTTCTCCCAGCCCAGCGTTTCTCATGTTGGACTCTGCATATAAGTTAAATAAGCAGGGTGACAGTATACAGCCTTGACGTACTCCTTTTCCTATTTGGAACCAGTCTGTTGTTCCATGTCCAGTTCTAACTGTTGCTTCCTGACCTGCATACAGGTTTCTCAAGAGGCAGGTCAGGTGGTCTGGTATTCCCATCTCTTTCAGAATTTTCCATAGTTTATTGTGATCCACACAGTCAAAGGCTTTGGCATAGTCAATAAAGCAGAAATAGATGTTTTTCTGGAACTCTTTTGCTTTTTTGATGGTCCAGCAGATGTTGTCAATTTGATCTCTGGTTCCTCTGCCTTTTCTAAAACCAGCTTGTTTCCCTAGTTTTCTGGAAATTGTTCTGTAGTCAAATTGTGCTGACCTTCAAACCTGGGGATTCCTGGTCCCTTTATCAGATCCCCAGATTGGGAAGTCCGATGAGGGACCTAGAGCCTTCGAATCACATTGAGAACTTCTTTGTTATAGTTGTTTTCCAGTTTGTGCATCACCCACCTGGCATCTATATGGTAGGGCTCCAGGCTCTATGTTAGGGCTAATGTCAACACATTGCACCTCCCAAGACTGCTACTGCTAGTACTGCTGTCCCCACAGCAGGCCACTGCTGACCCACACCTCCTCGGGAGACCCTGAAAAACTCACAGGCAGGTCTGGCTCAGTCTCTTGTGGAGGTCACTGCTCCTTTCCCCTGGGTCCTGGTGCACACAAGATTTTATTTATGCCCTCCAAGAGTCTCTGGCAGGTATGGGGTTTGATTTTAACATGATTGTGCCCCTCCTACCATCTCATTGTAACTTCTTTGTCTTTGGACGTGGGTTATCTTTTTTTTTGGTGGATTCCAATATTCTTCTGTCAGTGGTTGTTCAGCTGCTAGTTGTGATTTTGATGTTCTCACTGAAGGAGAAGGGTGTACATCCGTCTACTTGGCCATGTCCTGGCTATTGTAAATAATGTTATATGAACATTGGGATGTGTGTCTTTTTGAATTGTCATGTTTTAATGCTATATGCTCAGTAATGGGGTTGCTAGGTCATATGGTAAATTTATTCCTAGTTGGTTAAGGAATCTTCATGATGTTCTCTGCAGTGGCTGTACCAATTTACATTCTCATCAGTAGTACAGGAGTGTTCCCTTTCTCCACATCTTCTCTGCCATTTATTGTTGGTAGATTTTTTATGATGACAATTCTAATTGGTGTGAGGTGATACCTCATTGCAGTTTTGATTTGCATTTCTCTAGTAATGAGTGACATTAAGCATCTTTTCACGTGTTTGTTGTCCATCTCTATGTCATCTTTGGAGAAATGTCTGTTTAGGTCTCGTCATTTTTTAATTCGGTTTTGTGTTCCTTCTATTGAGCTGTTTATGTATTTTGTAGATTAATTGTTTGTCAGTTACTTTGTAATTATTGTCTCCCACTCTGAGGGGAGACATTCTGTGTTTTCTGTATTTTCATTCTGTATTTTCTGTGTTTTCATCTTTACAGTTTCCTTTGCTGTGCAAAAACTTTTAAGTTTAATAACGTTCCATTTGTTTATTTTTGTTTTTATTTCCATTGCTCTAGGAGGAGGTCAAAGAGGATCTTGTTGTGATTTATGTTAAGGAATGTACTGTCTGTGTTTTCCTCTAAGAGCTGTATATTTTCTGGCCTTACCTTTAAGTCTTTAATTCATCTTGAGTTTGTTCGGAAGTATTCTAATTTCATTCTCTTACATGTAGCTATCCAGTTTTTCCGGCTAAGAGGCTCTCTTTTCTCCATTGTATATTCCTGCCTCCTTTTGCAAAAATAAGGTACTCATGGGTACATGGGTTTATTTCTGGGGTTTCTATCCTATTCTGCTTAGCTGTACTTTGGTTTTTGTGCCAGTACCATATTGTCTTGATGACTGTAGCTTTGTAACATAGTCTGAAGTCAGTAAGGTTGATTCATCTATCTCCATTTTTCTTTCTCACAATTGCTTTGCCTATTCAGGGTCTTTGGGGTTTCCAAACAATGTGTAAAATTTTTTGTTCTAATTCTGGAAAAATTCCATTGGTAATTGGATAGGGATTGCATTGAATATGTAGATGATTTTGGGTAGTATTCTCAAATTTTCACAATATTGATTCTCCTAATTTAAGAACATGGTATATATCTCCATCTGTTTGATCTCTTTCATCAATATCTTATAGTTTTTTGCATATATATCTTTTATCTCTTTAGGTAGGTTTATTCCTAGGTATTTTATTCTTTTTGTTTCAGGGATGAATGGGATTGTTTACTCTCTGATTTCCCTTTTTGATTTTTTATTGTTAGTATGGGATAACTAACACAGGGGATTTCTGTGTATCATTTGGTATCCTGCAACATTACTGAATTCGTTGATTAGCTCTAGCAATTTTCTGGTGGCATCTTTAGGGTATTCTGTGTTTAGTATCCTGTCATCTGCAGATAGTGAAAGTTTTGCTTCTTGTTTTTCAGTCTGGATTCCTTTTATTTCTTTTTCCTTTCTGATTTTCATGGCGAGGACTTCCAAATCTATATTGAATAATAGTGGTGAGAGAGTCGATTCCTAGGCAGGTTGATACGAAGTCTGGGGTCTCTGAAGAGGAGAAAGGGGTCTTGGGCTCTCAAAGCAGAGATAGGGGTCTGGGATTCTCAAGGAGGAGGAAAGGACAGCTTTTTTTTCCCCTCTACATTCCTTAGTCTGATGATTACACAACAAACAACTCAGTTTAAACTCTGTACTAAGGACTGATGTTGAAGCTGAAACTCCAATACTTTGGCCATCTGATGCGAAGAGCTGACTTTTTTGAAAAGACCCTGATGCTGGGAAAGATTGAGGGCAGGAGGAGAAGGGGACGACAGAGGATGAGATGGTTGGATGGCATCACCGACTCAGTGGACATGAATTTGGGTAAACTCTGGGAGTTGGTGATGGACAGGGAGGCCTGGTGTGCTGTGGTTCATGGGGTCGCAGAACCAAACACGACTGACTGAACTGAACCGAAGGATTATATAACAACAGTGTGTCCTGCTCGAGGATAGTTTCTCCTTCCTGAAAACCTTCTGGCTAATCCTATTATCTTAAAATGTAAATTATGGGAGTGGGTCTAGTAAGATCTTTACAACCTTGAGACATTCTTTTGATTTATTGTTAGTAACTAATTTTAAAATTTATTATAATTAATAACTAACACTAGCAAGGGGGGCGTTCTCCATCCCCCTTCTGATGTCTATGTCAGAGGCTTTCTTTGTCCCTTTACTTACTTTAGTAAAACTGCTACAGAAAAGCTCTTTTGAGTGATCAAGCCTTGGTTCCGAAGCTAAATCCTTTTTGAAGATCACAAATCTGACAGCATTCACCGTAAGCTATCAGTGCCAAGAGTGGGCGCCCATGTCATGTTCCTGGTCTTAGAGGAAATGCTTTTAGTTTTCCCCATTGAGAATGTTGTTTGGTGTGGGTTTGTTGTATATGGCCTTTATTATGTTCAGGTAGGTTCTTTCTGTGCCAGTTTTCTGGAGAATGTTGATCATAAATGGATGTTGAATTTGTCAAAAGCTTTCTCTGCATCTATTGAGATGATCTGTGGTTTTTATTTCTCAATTTGGTGTATCACATTTATTGACTTATGTATATTCAAGAATCCTTGCAGCCCTGGGATAAACCCCACCTGATCATGGTGTATGATCCTTTTAATGTGTTGTTGGATTCTGTTTGCTGTAATTTTTTTGAGGATTTTTGCATCTACATTCATCAGTGATATTGGCCTGTGATTTTCTTTTTTTGTGGTATCTTTGTCTCATTTTGGTGTCAGGGTGATAGTGGCCTCATAGAATGAGTTTGGGAGTATTCCTCCTTCTGCAATTTTTTGGAAAAATTTGAGTAGGATGGGTGTTAACTGTTCTCTAAATGTTTGATAGAATTTGCCTGTGAAGCCATGTGGCACTGGGCTTTTGTTTGTTGTAAGATTTTTTTTTCTAATTTTTTCCCTGAGTTCTTTTTATTTCTTTTAATTTTATTTTTTTACTTTACAATACTGTATTGGTTTTGCCATACATTGACATGAATCCACCACAGGTTGGTGGGAGGGGGGTTCAGAGTTGGGAACTCATGTACATCTGTGTTTGTTGGAAGATTTTTGATCATGGTTTTCACTTCAGTGCTTGTGATTGGTCTGTTCATATTTTCTGTTTCTTCCTGGTTCAGTCTTGGAAGGTTATACTTTTGTAACAGTGTGTCCATTTCTTGCAGGTTGTCCATTTTTTTGGCATATAGTTGCTCCTGGTAGTAGTCTTTTATGATCCTTTGTATTTCTGCATTGTCTGTTGTAGCTTCTTCTTTTTCATTTCTAATTGTGTTGATTTGAGTCTTCTCCCTGTTTCTTTGATGAGTCTGTCTAATTGTCAACTTGGTTTATTGTCTCAAAGAACCAGATTTTAGTTTTATTGAACTTTGCTCTTTTTTCATTTATTTCAAAATAAATCAAACATCTGATCTCTATGCTTTCTTTCCTTCTACTAACTTCGTCAGGTTTTTTGTTCTTTTTCTAATTGCTTTATATTCTAAGGTTAGTTAGTTAACTTGCTCAGTCGTGTCTGACTCTTTGCAACCCTGTGGACTGTAGGCCACCAGGCTCCTCCATTCATGGGATTCTCCGGGCAAGAATACTGGAGTGGGTTGCCGTTTCCTTCTCCAGGGGATCTTCCCGACTCAGGGATCAAACCCAGGTCTCCCACATTGCAGGCAGGCACTTTAACCTCTGAGCCACCAGGGAAGCCCCATATTCTAAGGATATTCTAAGGTTAGGTTGTTTATTTGATGTTTCTTGTTTCTTGAGGTTGGCTTGTATTTCTGTAAACTTTCCTCTTAACACTTCTTTTATTGCATCCCATAAGTTTTGAGTTGTCTTTTTGGGGGGTAGTAACATACTGTTTTGATGACTGTAGCTTTGTAGTATGATCTCTAGTCAGGTAGCCTGATCCCCTCTCCCCATCCCCCCAGTTCTATTTTCTTTTTCAAAATACTTTGTCTATTCAGAGTCTTTTGAAAACATTTTATCTTTATATTGTCGAATTTAGCATTTTTTTCTTTTATGCTTTGTTGATTTTTAGTCATTGTTGGCCGTTACCCACTATAACGATATAAAAGAATTGTTCTTTGACATATACACACTGCTATGTTTAAAATGACAACCAGCAAAGACCTACTGTATAGCACGGGGAACTCTGCTCAGTAGTCTGTCTTAATCTAAATGAGAAAGGAATTTGAAAAAGAATATATATATATATGTGTGTGTGTGTGTATATACTTATATACTTATAGAATATTGTAAATCACCTATAGACCAATATAAAGTAATCATTAAAACATAAACAGAAAACATAGTATGAGTTAGTTTTCAAAAATATTTTCTACATCCTGATTCTGAACCCTGATTGAGTAGAAATATATTATTACAGGCATCAGTGTCATTCAAGGATGTGACCGTGGAATTCACCCAGGAAGAGTGGCATCAGATGGACTCTGCTCAGAGGACCCTGTACAGAGATGTAATGCTGGAGAACTACAGCCACCTCGTCTCATTGGGTGAGCAGACCTTACCATGCAACTTCCTCAAGAATGCAGATTCAGTTTTTTCTTTTTTAAAATATTAATCACTTTTATTGAGGAAAATTCAGCACTTCATTGTACAAATCAATAAGTTTAAAAAGTTATGCAGTAGATTACCATCATCAGAGTCATGGCTTGGAATATTTTCATCATCCCCCCAAAATTCCTTGTACCCCTTTGCAGTGAGTCTCTTCTTCTCATACCTCTTCTCAGATGCCAACCAATCACTGATCTATTTTCTATTTCAATACTTTTTCCTTGTTTTGAATCTTACATAAATGAATTTATACATAGTATCTTTTGTCTGACTTCCACATTTAGCATGATGTTTTTGAGACTCCTGTGTGTGTATCACCAGTTTATTTTTATCCTGAGTAGAATTCTTTTGTGTGCATATACTACAGTTTGTTATTCTTTCAGCTCATGGCTACATGGGTGTTTTTCCAGTTTGGAGCTGTTATGAATAAAGCTTCTATGAACATTCACATATAAGTCTTTGTGTCAATATGTTTTTATTTCTTATGTAAATACCTAGGAGTGGGCTTACCTAGTCGTCTGGTAAGTTTATATGTAACTTATCCAGAAAGTTCCAGATGTTTCCCCATTGGGTCTACTGTTTTTCATGCCTATAAGAAGTGCCTAAGAGTTCCATTGCTGTTTGGTTACCAGCATTTGGTTTGGTAAGTCTTACTATTTTTAACTGTTGTAGTTAATGTCTAGTTGCATCTAGTTGCATCTTATTGGATTTTAATTTGCATTTCTCTGGTAATTAACAATGTTGAACTTCTTTTCATGTGCTTTTTAACCATTCCTAATCTCCTTTAATGAAGTGTTTCATCAGCTCTTTTGCCCATTTTTTTCATTTTGTTTTTTGGTTTGGGTCTTATTGTTGAGTTGAAGGAGTTCAGATCTTACCAGATACATGTTTTGAAAATGTTTCCTCTCCAGGTCTGGCTTGCCTTTTTAGAAGAAAATGTTTACAGATGGTTTTGGTTTACACATATACTTAAAAATTTTTTATATGACATGATTAAGATTCAGGGATTTAGAACAATTGTATTCTTCATGTTTCCCCTAATGGTTATATCTTGCATAACTATAGTATAGTCTTAACCCAAGGAAATAGGCATTGGTACAATTAATGTGAATATCTTTGTATCATTTTTTTACTTTATAATTTTGTATTGAGGCATGGTTGATTTATAATGTCATGTTAGTTTCAGGTGTACAGCAGAGTGATGCAGTTACATATTCTTTTCCAGATTCTTTTCCCTGATAGGTTATTACAAAATACTGAGTATCGTTCTCTGTGCCACAGAGTACATCCTTGTTGTTATCTATTTTATATTGGGTTGGCCGAAAGGTTCATCTGTTTTTTTCCCATAAAATGGCTCTAGTAGTGCTTTAGTTGTCTTTAATGTCATTCGAAACCAGTTTGTTAGATTTTATTGTGACAGCTGTCATATCAGCATCCATTTTAAAAAAACTTATCAAAATCGGTAAATCTTTGTGTAGCAATTTTAATATTGAAGATGGAAGAAAAAAGCAACAGTTTTGACATGTTATGCCTTATTATTTCGACAAAGGTAAAAATGCAACTAAAACACAAAAATAGATTTGTGCAGTGTATGGAGAAGGTATTGTGACTCATCAAACAAGACAAAAGTGGTTTGTGCAGTTTTGTGCTGGAGATTTCTTGCTGGACAATGCTCCATGGTCAGGTAGACCAGTTGAAGTTGATAATGATCAAATAGAGATATTAACTGAGAAGAATCAATGTTATATTNGTATTGTGACTCATCAAACAAGACAAAAGTGGTTTGTGCAGTTTTGTGCTGGAGATTTCTTGCTGGACAATGCTCCATGGTCAGGTAGACCAGCTGAAGTTGATAATGATCAAATAGAGATATTAACTGAGAAGAATCAATGTTATATTATGTAGGAGATAGCTGACATACTCAAAATATCCAAATCAAGATTTGAAAGTCATTTGCACCAGCTTGGTTATGTTAATCACTTTGATGTTTAGGTTCCACCTAGGTGAAGTGAAAAAACCTTCTTAACCATATTTCACATGTGTTTCTCTACTGAAACATAATAAAAATGTTCCATTTTAAAAACAAATTGTGATGGGTGTTGAAAAATGGATACTGTGCAATAATGTGAAATGGAAGAGATTGTGGGGGCAAGTGAAATGAACCACCACCAATCACACCAAAGGCTTCTTCTTCCAAGGAAGATGGTGTTGTGTGTATGGTGGGATTGTAAGGGAATCCTCTGTTATGAGCTCCTTCTGGGGAACCAAACAATTAATTCCAACAAGAATTGCTCCCAGTTAGACCAACTGAGAGCAGCACTTGATGAAGAGTGTCCAGAATTAGCCAACAGAAAATGCATAGTCTCCATCAGGCTAATGCAAGACCACATGTTTCTTTGATGACAGGGCAAAAACTGTTACACTGTGGCTGGAAGTTCTGATTCACCTGACACATTCACCAGCCATTGTACCTTCAGATTTCCTTTTATTTTGGTCTTTACAAAAGTCTCTTAATGGAAGAAATTTCAGCTCCCCTGGAGACTGTAAAAGGAACCTGGAAGAATTCTTTGCTCAAAAAGATAAAAAAGTTTTTGGGGAAATGGAATTATGAAGTTGCCTGAAAGGAAATTACCTTCTGCGGTTTTTGAAATAACTGCAGAAGGATAGGTGTTAGCTTTTCTCTAAATGTTTGCTAGAATTCACCTGTGAAGCTATCTGGTCCTAGGCTTCTCTATGTTGGGAGTTTTTTAAAACACAGATTCATTTCAATGCTTGTAATTAGTCTGTTTATATTTTCTGTATCTTCCTGGTTCAATCTTGGGAGATTTTACATTTTAAGAACTTAACTGTTTCCTCTTGGGTGTTCATTTTTTTGTTGATTTTGTTGGCCTGTAGTAGTCATTTATGAGCCTTTATTTCTGGGGTGTGGGTTGTAACTGCTACTATTCCAATTCTAATTTTATTGATTTTTGGCCCTCTCTTTTTTCTTGATATGTCTGAGTGAAGGTTTATCAATTTTGTTTTTCTTTTTAAAGAAGAAGGCTTTAATTGATTTTGCTATTATTTTCTTTGTCTCTATTAATTTATTTTTGCTCTTATTATTATGATTTCTTTCTACTACCGTTTGTTTTTTTTTTTTTTTTTNTTCCTAGTTGCTTTAGGTGTAAGGCTAGGCTGGTTTTTTTTTTGTTTTTTTTTTTTGAGATTTTTCTTGTTTCCTGAGGTAAGCTTCAGTTGCTATAAACTTTCCTCTTAGAAATACTTTTGCTACATGCCATAGGTTTTAGACTGTCATATTTTCATTTTTCTCTAGGTATTTTTTGATTGCCTCTTTGATATCTTCAGTGATCCTTTGGTTGTTTAGTTGCATGTTGTTTAGCCTCCACATGTTTGGGTTTTTTGCGTTTTTTTTTCCTACAGTTTATTTTGAATTTCATATCATTGTGGTTGGGGAAAAAAAAGTTTGATATGATTTGAAGTTTCTTAAATTTACCAAGTTTTGCTTTGTGGGCCAGCATGTAATCTCTCTTGGAGAATATTCCATTGACACTTGAAAAGAGTATGCATTCTGCTACTTTGGTTTGTCTTCCCTTGTGGCTCAGTGATAAAGAATTTGCCTGCCAATGCAGGAGATGCAGGTTCAAGCCCTGGTTCAGGAAAATCCCCCGGAGAAGGAAACGGCAACCCACTCCAATATTCTTCCCTGGGAAATCCCATGGACAGAAGAGCCTAGAGTCCTCTGTCCATGGGGTCACAAAAAGGTCAGATACAGCTTCAGTTCAGTTCAGTTCAGTCGCTCAGTCGTGTCCGACTCTTTGCAACCCCATGAACTGCAGCACGCCAGGCCTCCATGTTCATCACCATCTCCCGGAGTTCACTCAGACTCACGTCCATTGAGTCCATGATGCCATCCAGCCATCTCATCCTCGTCGTCTCCCTTTCCTCCTGCCCCAAATCCCTCCCAGCATCAGAGTCTTTTCCAATGAGTCAACTCTTCACATGAGGTGTCCAAAGTACTGGAGTTTCAGCTTTAGCATCATTCCTTCCAAAGAAATTCCAGGGCTGATCTCCTTCAG
>SJYQ01003703.1:350202-368087 GCA_006410935.1 Redunca redunca | reverse complement strand
TAGTCCCTTAAATCTATTTCTCACTTCCACTGTATAATCATAAGGGATTTGATTTAGGTTATACCTGAATGGTCTAGCGGTTTTCCCTACTTTCTTCAATTGAAGTCTGAATTTGGCAATAAGGAGTTCATGATCTGAGCCACAGTCAGCTCCTGGTCTTGTTTTTGTTGACTGTATAGAGCTTCTCCATCTTTGGCTGCATAGAATACAATCAATCTGATTTCGGTGTTGACCATCTGGTGATGTCCATCTGTAGAGTCTTCTCTTGTGTTGTTGGAAGAGGGTGTTTGCTATGACCGGTGCATTTTCTTGGCAAAACTCTATTAGTCTTTGCCCTGCTTCATTCCGCATTCCAAGGCCAAATTTGCCTGTTACTCCAGGTGTTTCTTGACTTCCTCCTTTTACATTCCAGTCCCCTACAATGAAAGGACATCTTTTGGGGTGTTAGTTCTAAAAGTTCTTGTAGGTTTTCATAAAACCGTTCAGCTTCAGCTTCTTCAGTGTTACTGGTTGGGCCATAGACTTGGATAACTGTGATATTGAATGGTTTGCCTTGGAGACGAACAGAGATCATTCTGTCATTTTTGAGATTGCATCCAAGTACTGCATTCGGACTCTTCTGTTGACCATGATACAGCTTAGCAACCTAATAACAACTCTCATATGGAACACTATAAATATAAGTTGAGGCCAGCTGGTCTAATGTATCATTTAAGGCCCCTGTTTCCTTATTCATTTTCTGCCTGGATAATCTATCCATTGATATAAGTGGGGTATTAAAGTTCCCCAGTACTACTGTGTTACTATTGACTTCTCCTTTAATAGCTGTTAACATTTGTCTAATATATTGTGGTGCTCCTGTGCTGTGTACATACATATTTAGAATTGTTTTATCTTCCTCTTGGATTTATCACTCGATCATTATGTAGTATCCTTCTTTGTCCTCTGTAAGTCTTTATTTTTAAAGTCTATTTTGTTTGATCTCCTTTTGCATGGAACACCTTTTTCCATCCCCTCACTTTCAGTCTGTATGTGTCTCTAGATCTGAGGTTGGTCTCTTGTAGACCACATATGTACAATTCTTTCTTTTTCTCTCAATTAAGCTAGTCTCTGTCTTTTGGTCAGAGCATTTACTCTGTTTACATTTAAGGTAATTATCAATATGTAAGTTCTTATTGCCATTCTGTTAATTGTTTTAGTTTTTTTGCAGGCCTTTTCTTTCTTTCCATTGCTTTCTTCTCTTGTGGCTTGGATTCCTTTTCTTTTCTGTGTGTTTATCTTAGATTTTTGTTTGCAATTACCGTGTTTTCATAGAGCAGTATGCATATATTGATATGCATGATATGCACGATTGTTTTAAGTTGCTGATCTCTTAATTTCAATTTACATTTCAGAAAGCCTTGTACTTCTACTCTCCATATGTCACAGTTACTGGTTTTGATATATTTGTGTGTGAATAATTTCCTACCTTACTATATGTTTGTCTTTACTAGTGAGCTTTCCCACTATGTAATTTTCATGTTTCTAGTTATTGCCATTTCTTTTCCACCTAGAGAAGTTCCGTTGGCATTTATTGTAAAGCTGGTTTGGTGGTGCTGAATTCTCTTAGCTTTTGCTTGTCTATAAAGCTTTTGATTTCTCCATCAAATCTGAACAAAAGCCTTTTCTGGGTAGAGTGTTCTCGTTTGTAGATTTTTTCCCTTTTAGCACTTTAAATACATTGTGCCACTCCCCTCTGGCCTGCAGAGTTTCTGCTGAAAAATCAACCAATAGTCTTATTTCCTTGTATGTTATTTTTTGCTTTTACCTTCTTTTAATATCTTTTCTTTGTCTTTAATTTTTGTCAGTTTGATCTGTGTCTTGACATGTTCCTTCTCGGGTGTATCCTGCATGGAATTCCCTGTTCTTTCTGGACATGGGTGATTGTTTCCTTTCCCATGTAGAGGAAGTTTTCACCTATTATCTCTTCAAATGTTTTCTCAGTCCCTTTCTTTCCTTCTTCTTGGACCCCTGCTATCCAAATGCTATTGGATTTGACCTTGGCCCAGTGGTCTCATAAACTATCCTCATTTCTTTTCATTCTCTTTTCTTAATTCCATTTCACAGTAGTGATTTCCATCACTATTCTAGCTCACTGATTTATTCTTCTGCTTCGTTTATTCTATTGCTTCTTTCTGGTGTATTTTTGTTTTAGTTACTGTATTCATCTACTCTCTTTGGTTGTTCTTTATACTCCCAACTCTTTGCTAGAAACCTCTTGTAACTTCTCACTCTATGCATCCATGCTTTTCCTCAGTTTTGTGTTCATCTTGACAATAACTACTCTGAACTCTTTCTCTGATAAATTTGGTTATCTCCACTTCACTCAGTTGTTCTTCTGAGTTTTATCTTGTATCTTCACCTGGGAAATGCTGTTTTTCCATCCCTTTTAAAATTTCTATTGGTATTTTTATGAATATAGTACTTTCTGTAGGGGATGTCCTATGTGTCCCATCAGTACACTCCCCTCTCATCACCTAAGAGCCAGAGATCAGCTAGTCCTAGGGTAGGTTCTGACCTGTTTGAGGACTCAATTCTTCAGACTGCATGATTGTAATTTTTTTGCTTCTTGTGTCTATCCCCTGGTAGGTGAAGTTTGTCTGGAACCTTTGCCTGCTTCCTGGCAGGAGGGTCTGGTACCTGCCTGCTGGTGGAGGAACTGAGTCTTGTCGCTCATGTAGGCAGGGCTGTGTCAAGGGGCATATCTAGAGGTGGCGGTGGGCTCTAGATGTCATTAGGCAGCCTATCTGCGGATGGATCGGGCTTGCTCCCACCTTGCTGGTTGTTTGGCCTGAGGTGTCCCAGCACTGGAGCTTTTAGGCTGTTGGGTGGGGCAAAATCTCTTTGCCAAGAACCAAAAATGTCTACTTCTAGCCAGAGTTTATGTCCCTGCTGTGTCCGCCACCAGCTTATAGACCCCAGAGAGAGCCACAGCTGCCATAGGAGACCTCCAAGTCTGGTAGGTAGGTCTGGCCCAAGCTCCCATGGAGTCACAACCTTTTTTTTCTTTTTTTTTTTTCATTTCGGAGTCACTGCTTTGCCTCTGGGCCCAGTGTGTGCAGGACCTTGTATGTAGTCTTTCCCCAGTCCGGTGGTACTCTTGCAATCAAGACCTACTAGTCTTCAAAGCCACATGGTCTGGGGGCTGCTCCTCCCTATTCTGGACCTCTAGGCTGAGAAGTCTGGCATGGGGCTCAGAGCTGTCACTCCTGTGGGAGAATTTCTGCAACAATTTATTTTCCATTTTGTGGTTCACCCACCTGGGTGATGTCGGATTTGATTACATTGTGAGGACTCCCCAACTACTGTGTCATGGTTTCTTCTTTGTCTTTGGATGTAGAATATCTTTTTTTTCTGGTAGATTCCAGTCTTTCTTATCAGTGGTTATTCAGCAGTTAATTGTGATTTTGGTGTGCTAGGCCATATGTGGATTCGTGTAATCACCACAATTCAGTGCAGAACTATTACCATCACCACAAAGATTTCTTCCATGCTACCTCTTTATTTTCATATTCATCCTTTCTCCCACACTATGCATAATCTCTGCCAACTGTTAATTGGCTCTTCATCTGTACAATTTCCAGGACATTATGTAAATGGAATCATGGAGATTCTGACATGTTGAGATGGAAATCCATCCAAGTGTGTGTGTATCAACAGTTTATTTTTTATTATAATGGTATTCCACTCTATAAATGAATGTGTTATAGTTTGTTTAGCCATTCACTTATTAAAGCATGTTTGGTTGTTAATAATTTGGGGCTATTATAAATAAAGATGCTACGAACATTCATGTTCAGATTTTTGTGTAAGACAAATTTTTCTCTGGGATAAATGCCCAGGAATGTGATTGGAGTTGTATGCTAAGTATATATTTTGTTCTTTAAGAAACTATCAAACTCTATTATCAAAAAGATTACAAATAACAAATGTTGGCGAACATATGGAGAAAAGGGAACCTTTGTACACTATTGGTGGGAATATAAATTGGTGCAATAAGTAGTAAATGTGGAAAACAGTATGAAGTATCCTCAAAATACCAAAGATAGAACTACTAGTTCCACTCCTGGGTATATATCCAAAGGAAATTAAAACACTAATTCAAAAAGATATATGCACACCAAGGTTCATAGCATTATTTACAACAGCCAAAATATTGAAGCTACCTAAGTTTACATCCACAGATATATATATAAAATAGAATATTTACTCAGCTATAAAAAAATTTCTATATGCAACAGCATAAATGGACTTGGACTGTATTATGCTTTAGTGAAATAACACTGACAGAGAAAGATAAATACTGTTCGGTGGATTAGTCACTGAGTTGTGTCCCAGTCTTGTGACCCTATGGCCTGTAATCTGCCAGGCTCCTCTGTCCATGGGATTCTTCAGGCAAGAATACTGGAGTCGGTTGCCATTTCCTTCTCCAGGGGATCTTCCTGACCCAGGATTGAACCTGGGTCTCCTGCATTTCAGGCAGACCAACTGAGCTACAAAGGAAGCTTTGTATTTGTAGCTTTCCAAATACTGTATAATATCATTATATTATATAGCGGAACCAATATAATATGTGGAACCTAAAAGTAAGACAAACTAGTGAATATTACAAAAAAGAAACAGACTCACAGAGAAGCCCTAGTGGCTTAGTGAAAAATTTGCCTGCAATGCAGGAGAGTTGCAGGAGATGCGGGTTCACTCCCTGAGTCAGGAAGATCCCCTGAAGTAAGAAATGGCAACCCAGTCCAGTACTCTTACCTGGAAAATTCCATGGACAGAGGAGCCTGTCAGGCTGCAGTCTGTGGGGCTGCAAAGAATTGGACATGACTGGGCAACTAAACAATAGCAACAAAGGTATAAGACTTGATGTTTTTATATATGTATACTTTGTGAAATAATGGCCACAATCAAGCTAATTAACATACCCAGCACCTGACATAGCTACCTTTTTTGGAGGTTGGAGTTGGAGCCATGAGTACACAAAAGATCTACTCTCTTGGCAGACTTCAAGTATAAAATATAATATTGTTAACTATAGTCACATTTGTGTATTAGATCTCCATAGCTTATTCATCTTGGTTAATTGAACTTTGCATCCCTTTAACCAGTATCTTCCCATTCTCTAGCTCTCCAAGCCCTGGAAACCAACATCCTACTCTCTGTTTCTATGAGTTTGTTCTGAATTCTACCAAGATCGTGCAGTAATTGTCTTTCTGTGTCTGGCTTATTTAACTAAGCATAATGTCCTCTAGTTTTATCCATGTCAGGGCAGATATCAGGATTTCCTTCCTTTTTGTGGCTAAATAATATTCTACTGTTTGTATGTATGCCACATCTTTTTAAATTATTCATCTGCCAATAGACATTTTTGGATTTTTTCCATATCTTGAGTATTTTGAATAATACTGAAGTGAACATGGAGTGCAGATACTGATTTCACTGGCTTTGAATACCCAGAAGTAAAATTTCTGGCTCAGAAATTAGTTCTGTTTTTAGTTTTTTGAAGAAACTCTATTGTTTTATATAATGGCTACACCAATTTACATTCCCACCATCTGTGTAGGAGGGTTGTGTTTTCCCTACATCCTCAGCAACACTTATCTTTTGTCTTTTTGATCATCACCGTTTTCTAACAGGTGTGAGGTGATACCTCATTGTGGTTTTGATTTGCATTTTTCTGATGATTAGTGATGTTGAGCACATTTTCATATTCCTGTAGGACATTTGTATGGCTTCTTTTGAGAAATGTCTACTCAGGTCCTTTTCCCATTTTTAACCTGGTTATTTGCTTTTGCTTTTGTCCTGTAGAGTTGTAAGACTTAAATATTTTTAGATATCTACTCATAATTATTATAGTTTTCAAATATTTTCACCCATTCTCTGAGTTAACTTTTTCATTCTGTTGATTATTTCCTTCTGTATCCAGAAGATTTTTGGTTTGATCCCACTTGTCTGTTTTTGCCTTTGTTGTCCATGCTTTTGTTGTTATATAACAACCATTGCCAAGACTGATGTCGAGGAACTTTTTACCTAAGTTTTCTTCTAAGTGTTTTGTGATTTCAGATCTTACCTTTATGTCTTCAATCCATTTTGAATTGATTTTTGTGTATAGTGTGAGACAAGAGTCCAGATTCAGTTTCTACATGTGGATGTCCAATTTTCACAGTACTATTTATTGAAGAGACGGTCTTCTCCCCATTTTGTGTTTTTCGCACTCTTGTGAAGACCAGTTGACTATAGATGCTTGGATGTATATTTGGGCTCTCTGTACTGTTCCACTGATCTGTAAACCTCATTATGCCAGTGTAAACCTGTTTTCAGTACTTTCATGACTATATCAGTCCAGTTCAGTTCAGTCGCTAGTCGTGTCTGACTCTTTGCGACCCCATGAATTGCAGCACGCCAGGCCTCCCTGTCCATCACCAACTCCCAGAGATCACCCAAACTCATATCCATTGAGTTGGTGATGCCATCCAACCATCTCATCCTCCATCATCCCCTTCTCCTCCTGCCCTCATTACTGTATAGCCTTATAGTATATTTTGAAGTCAGAAAGTGTGGTGCCTCTAATTGTTCTTCTTTTTCAAGATGTTTTGGCTATCAAACATCTTTTTTGTTTCTGTATGAAATTTAGGATCATTTTCTCTATTTCTGTAAAGAATGCCACTAGGATTTTGATAGGAATTCAGTTCAGTTCAGTTCAGTCACTCAGTCATGTCTGACTCTTTGTGACCCCATGGACTGCAGCATGCCAGGCCTCCCTGTCTGTCACCAACTCCCAAAGTTTACCCAAACTCATGACCATTGAGTCGGCAACGCCATTAAATCTATAGATCACTTTGGGTCACATGGACATTTTAACTGTGTTTCTTCAATTTGTAAACATGGGATGTCTTTCCATTTACCTGTATCTTTAATTTCTTTCATCATTTTATAATATTCAATGTACAAGTCTCTGACCTCTTTGGTTAATTTCTAAGTATTTTTTAATTTCCTTTTTGGATAATTCATTGTTGGTATAGAAACACAACTGAATTTTGTAGGTTGATTTTTTGTATCCTCTAACTGTACTAAATTTATTTATTAGTTTTAATACAGTTGTTTTAGTTGAGTCTTTTGTATTTTCTACATACGGAATTTTGTCATCTGCAAAGAGAGATAGTTTTCCTTCTTATTTTTTACTTCTTATTTTTTATTTAGATGTTTTTTGTTTCTTTTTCTTGTCTAATTGCCCTGGGTAGGACTTCTCATGGTTTTAATAAAAGTGACAGTATGCATTCTCACTTAGAGGGAAAACTTTCAGTTTTCCCCCATTGGTTATAGGCTTTTCATATGTTGCCTTTATTAAGTTGGGAAAATTGTCCTCTGTACCTATTTTGTTGAGAATTTTAATTTTGAATGGGTGTTGAACTTTGTCAAACACTTTTCCCACATTTTTTGTGATCTTTTCTTCTTTCATTTTTTATGATACAGCACATAGATTGATTTGCATATATTTAATACACATCCTTGTGTACCAAGGGTAAATCCCACTTGTTCATGGTTTAAGTTCTTTTAAATGTGCTGTTAAATTTAGTTTGCTAGTCTTTTGTTGAGGATTTTTGAATGTCTGTTCTTTAGGGAAATTAGCCTATAGTTCTCTTGCAGTAACTTTCTCTGGTTCTAGAATCAGGGGTGATGCTGACCTTGTAAAATGAGTTTGAAAGTGTCCCCTGTCCTTTCTGAAAAATGTATGTATTGGAATATAGCTGATTTATAATGTTGTGTTAGTTTTAGGCGTATAGAAAAGTGGTTGAGTTATATATATATATACATATATTTGTTCTTTTTCATATTCCTTACCCATGTAGGTTATTACAGAATATTGAGTGGAGTTTCCTGTGCTTTACAGTAGATCCTTGCTTTCCATTTTTTAAAATAGTTTAGGAAGAATTGGTATTAATTCCTTGAGTGTTTGGTAGAATTCTACCTTAAAGCCATCTGGCCCTGGACTTTTCTTTCTCAGGTTTTTGATTACTGATTATTGTTGTTTAGTCGCTAAGTCCTTTCTGACTCTTTTGCAGCCTCATGGACTGTAGCCCACCAGGCTCATCTGTCCATGGAATTTCCCAAGCAAGAACACTGGAGTGGTTGTGATTTCTTTCTCTAGGGGATCTTCCTGACCCAGGGATCGAACCCATGTCTCCTGCATTCGTAGGTGGGTTCTTTACCACTGAGCTGCCAGCAAAGCTGCTTGATTACTCCTGGACAAATACGGAGTCAAAAAGGAAATGAAAAGGAAATTCTAAAAGTATCTTAAGGTCTCCTTATTTTTTAATAGGTCAATTCAGGCTTTTGTTTCTTCATGATTCAGTTTTGACAGGTTGTATGTTTCTAGTAATTTATCCATTGTATCTGTCGTAATACCTCCTCTCTTCATTTTTATTTTATTTATTTGAATTTCTCTCTTTCCCTTTAGTCTAGTGTAAGGGTTTGTTGACTTTGTTTAGCTTTTCAAAAAAACAACTTCTAGTTTATATTACTCTGTTCTCTATTTCTGCGTAATCTTTATTATTTTCTTCTTCCTACTAACTTTGGCTTAGTTTTTTTTTTTCAAGTTCCTTGTGATGTAAAATTAATTATTTCTTTGATATGCTTCTTTTTTATGTAGACATTTATAATTTTCTTTTTATCCTGCTCTTGCTGCCTCTCATTAGTTTTAGTATGTTTTTTTTTTTTTTTTGNTAAGATACTTTTAGAATTCCCTTTTCATTTCCTTTTTGACCCAGTAGAGTATGTTACTTAATTTCCACATTTTTGAATTTTCTTTTTTTCTACCTGTTGATATCTAGTTCAGTAAAGATGCTTAGAATGATTTCAGTCTTCTTAAATCTGTCAAGGCTTGGTTTGTGACCTAACATCTATCATGAAGAAAGATCCCCATGTGCTTGAAAGAATGTNCTGTCAAGGCTTGGTTTGTGACCTAACATCTATCATGAAGAATGATCCCCATGTGCTTGAAAGAATGTGTATTTTTCTCTTGGGTGAAATCTTCTGTATATATCTGTGTTTATATATATACACACACATATGCAGTCTAGAGTTAGATGTGTATACGTTTATAATGATTATATCTTCTGTGGAATTGACCATTTTTTCATTTTATGATAACCTGTTTAGTCACCAGAGACAGTATTCTGTCTGCTCTAAGTATAGCCACTTAACATTTCTTTTTACCATTTCTGTGGAATATCTGTATCCATCCCTTCACTTTTAGCCTATATTTGTCTTAAATTTAAATGAATCTCTTGTAAATAACACATCTCTGAATCTTGTTTTTTTAATCCATTCATGTATTCTATGCCTTTGATTTGAGAATTTAATATATTTACATTTAACATCATTATTGATAAGTGAGGACATACTGTTACCATATTGTTAACTGTTTTCTCTCTTACAGTTGTTTTGTCCCTTTCTTCCTGTCTTGTTTTTTTTTATTATCTAGTAATTCTTGTATGATTTCTTTTGATTCTTCCTCTCAGTATCTTTTGCATGTCTATTGCATTTTTTTCTTTGTAGTTAGCTTGACTTTTGCCAAAATATTTTGTAGTTATAACCATCTATTTTAGGTTGATAGATAGCCTCAACTGCTCACAAAAACTCTACACTTTTACTCTTTGCCCCATACTTTTTGTTCTTACAGTCAAAGTTTGCTTCTTTTTATATTGTAGATCTATTATATAATCTCTATCTAATTTTTATCTTAGCATAAAAAGTATTTTAACTATTACAGTGTTACATTATTCTGTATTTATTTATTTGCCTTCATCAGTGAGACTTTCAATTTGCTATTTAATGTATTTTCACTTCATTTTGAAGAACTCCCTTAATTCAACATTTGTTGTAAGTCAGATCTAATAGTTACAAACTCAGTATTTTGAGTTGCATTTTTCTCAGAAAAGATTTATTTCTTCATTGCAAAGGATACTTTTGCTAAGCCTAGTATTCTAAGTTGGCAGGTTTTTTCTTTTAGTGTTTTGAAGGTGACGCCCTACTCTCTCCTAACCTGCAAGGTTTGTGCTGTGTAATTGACTAATAAATAGTCTTATGAAAGCTCCCTTCTATGTGATGAGTCACTTTTCCCTTGCTGCTTTCAAAATTCTCTTTGTAACTTTTGACAATTTGATGATGTATCTCAATGTACTTTAGGTTAATTAATCTTGTGTGGGACCTTTGAGTTTAATCAATCTGGATGTTCATTTCCTTCCCAAGATTTGAGAACTTTTTAGCCCTAATACCTTTTTTATTCTTTTACTTTTTTATTAAAATATATTTGACATATAATACGGTATAAACTTAAGGTATTCAGCCTGTTAATTTGATACATTATATGGTGATATATTTGCCATTGTAGTGACAATTAGCACCTCTATCACACTACATAATTATTCTTTCTTTTTAGTCTGTGTGTGTTTAGTCGCTAAGTCATGTCTGACTTTTGTGACCCCATGGACTGTAGCCCACCAGGCTCTTCTCTCCATGGGATTTCTCAGGCAAGAATACTGGAGTGGGTTGCTATTTCCTTCTCTAGGGGATCTTCCTGATCCAGGGATTGAACCCGTGTCTCCTGCATTGCGGATGGGAGCCACTGAGGAAGCTTTTCTTATTAGTAGTTGGAGTAATTAAGTTATAATCTCTTAGTAAATTTGATGATTATAATACAGTATTGTTGCCTATTTTTACTGTTCTGTGAATTATATCTCTAGGGCTTATTTACCACTCATTACAAGTTTGTAATCTTAAATAACTTCTATCCTGCTCTACCACCCACCGCCNNNGCCCTCCCTCCCATTCTTGGAAACTGCAGTTTTATTCTCTGTTTTTACAAGTTTGGCATTTAAAAATTCCACATATAGGTAATATCATATAGTATTTGTCTTTCTCTATTTGACTTTTCTCACTTAGCACAATGTGTAATGTGCTAAAGGTCCATCCAGTGATGTAAATGAAATGACAAGCTATCCTCCTGTCTCATGGCTAAATATTCCATTGTATATATGTACCACATTTTCTTTATCCATTCATCTATCAATAGACATTTAGGTTGTTTCTAAATCTTGACTACTGTAAGCAATGCAGCAGTGAACATGGAGGTATATATGTCATTTTTTGTTTTCTTTAGATAAATGCCCAGAAGTGAAATTGTTGGACATGTTAGATCATTTTTTAATTTTCTGAGGAGCCTCCAAACTCTTTTTCATCAAGGCTGCACCAGTTTACATTCCCACAAACAGTGTTCCCTTTTCTCCACATCCTCACTGACACTTGTTATTTCTTACTTTTTTGATAATAGCCATTTTAACAGGTGTGATGTGATACCTCATTGTGGCTTTGATTTGTATTTCCTTGACAATTTATGATGTAGAGCATCTTTTTATATACCTGTTGGCCATTTATATGACTTATTTAGAAAAATATTATTCAGGTATTCTGTGCATTTTTAATTGAATTGTTCTTTTGTTATTGAGCTGTATGAATTCTTTATATATATTGGATATTGGATATATATTGGATATATATTAGATTTTCATATTTTTTCTCCCATTCTGTATGTTGCCGTTTCATGTTGCTGTTTCTTTTGATGTGCAAAAGCTTTTAAGTATAATGTAGTCCCATTTGTTGATTTTTACTTTTGTTGAATTTCTTTTTTTTTTTTTGTTTGGTGTCATATTCAGAAAAGTATTGCCAAGATCAATGTTAAGGACCTTCTTCCTTGTGTTTTCTTCTATTAATAAGAATTTTATAGTTACTGGTTTTGTGTTCAAATGTTTGATCCATTTCAAATTAATTCTTGTGGGTGGTGTAAGTTAAGGCTCCAGTTCTATTGCTTTTGCATGTGTTTATCCAGTTTTCCTAGCACCATTTATTGGAGAGGCTATCTTTTCTCCATTGGGTACTCTTGGCTACCTTGTCAAATATTAGTTGACCTTATAAGCAAGTATTTAATTTTGGGATCTCTATTCTGTTCCACTGGTTTGTACATTTTTGTGCCCATACTATACAGTGTTTACTACTGTTGTTTGAAATCAGGAGGTATGATACCTCCAGCTTTGTTCTTTTTCCTCAAGGTTGCTTTGGCTATTCAGGGTGTTTTGTAGTTCTATACAGATTTTAAGATTTTTTTTCTATTTCTGTGAAGAATGCCATCATCATTATGATGGAGATTGCATTGAATCTAGTGATGACTTTGGGTTATATGGACATTTTTGCAATTCTTATGATCCATGCACACAGATCCATATTTTTGTGTCTTCTTTGATTTCTGTCACCAAAATCTTGTAGTTTTCATTGTAGAGATTTTTACTTCCTTTTGTTAAGTTTATTGTTTTTGATGCTATGGTGAATGGAAGACTTTTCTTTCTTTTACATGTTTCATTCATTCTTAATGCATAGAAATAGATTTATACCTCAATATTTTATTTTGGGTGATTGTAAATGGTACTATATTTTAAATTTCTGTCTCCTTATCAGTTGCTAGCTTATAGAAACATTTTTATATGATGTTCCTTTATACTGACTCCTTGCTGAACTTTCTTGTGAGTGATGAGAGCAAACACATTTGCCTTGTTTCTAACCTCAAAGGAAAAACATCTTGTCTTTCACCAAGTGATGTTAAAAGATTTTCTGCAGCTATCCTTCATCAACTTGAGGAAGTTTTCCTCTATTCCTTGTTTTCAGAGAGTATTTATCATGAATGAGTATTGAATTTGTTAAAGTAGTTTTTCACTTTTATTCATGAGAGACATTGGTCTATATTTTTATACTGTTTATCTAGGATTTATAAATTTATAATGTAAATTTATATGATTTATATAATGCTGGCCTCATTCAATTCATTGGAAATTTTTTCCTCTTGTTCTTTTTTCTGGAAGAGACCATGTAGAAGTTTTGTTTATTCTTCTTTAAATGTTGGGAGGAATTCCCTAGCAAAAGCACCAGGGCCAGGAGATTTCCTTTTTGGATGTTTTAACTTACAAACTCAGTTTCCTTAATAGTTATAGTACTATTTAAATTGAGTCTATTAGATTTAAAGTGTAGAGTTTCTCATAGTATTCTCTTATTTTCATTTTAATGTCTGTAGGATCTGTATTTATATCCTTGTTTTATTCATCATGTTGATAATTTGTTCTCTCTCAAATAAAATTTATCAGTTTCATTGCTTTTTTTCAACCAGCTTCTATCTGTCAACTACAGACTTTTCTCTGTAGTTTTTCTGTTTTTAATGTCACTGATTTCTGCTCTTTATTTTTTTCCTTCTGCTTAAGTTGGGTTGTGGTCTTTTATAGTTTCTGACTATGAGACTGTTTTAGATGTTTCTTTTCTAATGTAATAATTTAATGATATAAATCTCTCTCTCTTCACTGTTCTAGCTGCATTATACAAATTGTATATAAAGTCACTAAAACATTTTTAATTTATATCTCCTTCTCTGATAGAATCATCACTTACATGATATATGATCTTGAAGAAATGAAATTAAAGTATAACAACTGTTTGCTGTTGTTCATTCACAAAGTCATGTCTGACTCTTTGTGACCCCATGGACCGCAGCACGCCAGGCTTCCCGTCTGTCACTGTCTCCCAGAGTTTGCTCAAACTCATGTCCATTGAGTTGGTGTTGCCATCCAACCATCTCATCCTCTGCCTTCCCCTTCTCCTCCTGCCTTCAATCTTTCCTAGCATCTGGGTCTTTACTTAATACCTACTATTTGGTGGTCCCCTGTACAGTCTTGAAGATATATAACATATCCTCAATTTTCACAGGGTGGTGAATACTCAGTCCAGTCATTGAACTAACTAGTAGAGAAGTATTAATAATTATGAACAAAATACAGAGCATCTCTGCTTTCAGGGAGCATGACATTTTGAGAGGGAAACAAATTATATAAACAAATGTAACTAAATTTGATAGGCATCAGGAAGCAAAAATATGCAATCCAGTTTCTCTAGTAATGGTACTTTAGGGAGTGCCATGAAATCTTTCTATAAAAAAAGTATGATATGAGACTTCCTTGGCAGTCCAGTGGTTAAGACTTCATGCTCCCAATGGGACATGGGTTTGATCTCTGGTCAAGGAAATAAGATTCTGTGTGCTTCACAGTGCAGCCTGAAAACATTTTTTTAATAAACGTTAAAATGTATGACATTTGTTGATATGGGATGAAGAATATATCAGGAGAGGTGTTCAGTGAACTATGTACTATTTTATAAAGCTTTTTAAATTCAAAAAGAATTATTAAGATAAAGTGATGCTTGAATACATCTCTAAAGAAAGTATAGGAAGAAATGAAATAAGGAAATATAAATATTCCAAGGAGTATATGGTGTTCTTCACTCAGCAGCAAAGAACTTGCCTGCAATACAGAAGACATGAGTTTGATCCCTGGATCAGGAAGCTCCCCTGGAGAAGGAAATGGCAACAAGAAAGCAAGAAGGCATATAGTATAACATGTGGAAAAGGACCAAGAGAATATATTGAGGCCATATTCTGAAGTTTTTAAGGAATTAAGGGTTTTAAATAGTAACTCAATCAGATTATTCCTTTAATAAATGTACATTTTTGGCACTAAAAAAAATTCCAGGTGTATTAGATTTTACATAGCAACTTCATCTCCAGGAATCTATCCTAAAGCTATATCTGCACAGATATAATACATACACAAGGTCATTCATCACAACATGGTTGATAATATGAATAAAACAAGAACAACCCAAATGTTCATCATTGATTGATTGACTTAAACTTAGATTACATCTACCCACAAGTGACTGTTATGCAGTCATAATATAAGAANAAGAACAACCCAAATGTTCATCATTGATTGATTGACTTAAACTTAGATTACATCTACCCACAAGTGACTGTTATGCAGTAATAATATAAGAAGAGTTCATACACAGGTAAGGAGTAATATTCAGTATATATTAAATCAAAAAGAAGCAGAACAGTGTGTAAAAAGCTATCTTTTGAGTAAAGAAAGGGAGAGAGGAATATATGCAATTGCTTATATCTGAAAAAATGAAAATACTGGAAGAAAATCAGAAAATAATAAAAATGGGAGGGAGGGGAGTGACTGGAGGGGACAGAAAGAGATGTGAGACTTCAATTATACCTTTTTATACAATTTGAATTTTTAAACTACATGAATATTTTACATACTTAAAAAGCTACAGAAAATTTTTAAAGCAGTTTTTGTAAGTGTGAAAATTTGGAGACTGTTTCATACAATTTTGATTAGACGTACTTCACCTTGTTCCTTCTCTTAAATACAGCTAAAACCCTAGACATTATATGTAAAACAAACATAATACTTTGGACAGAGGGTTAACAAATCAATCCAGAAACACCAACAGAACAGGCCAAAAAAAAAAAAAAGTCCAAGTAAAACCTGCTTCCTCTAGACAGGGAAAAGGATAGAGGCAGCGTAGAAAAGTAGAAAATTTTAGATAGCTGCCCTACCTCAGCTAAAACACTGTGGAAAAACTGAGCCCATCTCCATTAGTAAAGACTGACTTCCCTCATCCTGCTCTAAAAAGTACTACTCCACCTTTCCAATAGCATGGTGACAGAGAAAGCCTGATGGGGAACCAGGACTTTCAGCACTGACTAGCAGCAAAAAGTGGCCCCAATCCCTCCCTCATGGTGCCTGGTGAGAGGCCAAGTGGAGAACCTGGACTTCAAACCTCATCTGGCAGTAAAAAACAGTATCTCTCTAGCTTCCACGGTGTCAGAGGCAGCCTACTATAACAGAAGATAAAGAAGATTCACAGTCACATGACATAATGCTTAGAATGTTCAGGATGCAGTTGAAAATATTAACAGTAACAAGTTATAAGGTGAATTAAAGCATATGGATGAGTTAATGACAGCAGTAAGGCAAGGGGTGGCAAAGATCACAGGGAATAAGCTATTAACAGGCACCCGCACTAAGTTAGAAGTGAGTTGTTACAGTGTTACTGTAGCAGGCACAGATTGCTTTAAAATGTATATTGTACACTGGGCAACCACTAGAAAGACTAAAGAAGTGTAAATGGTACACTAAGAGAAGGAATGAAATGGATCCATATAAAAAGAATGGCTACAAGAGTGTACCCTAAACACAAAGATTCAGCTTACTTCATATAAAAAGAATGACTACAAGAGTGATACACCATGATAACAGTAACCAAAAGAAAATGGAAGTAAATATATTAATTTTAGACAAAGTATACTTTAAAACATGGAAGATTACCAAAAATAGAGAAAACTGTATACTGAAGTCAATTCTGTAAGAAGACATGGTAGTCCTAAATATTTATGTACCTAACATAAATTCAGCTCCAGTACTTTGGCCACCTCATGCAAAGAGTTGACTCATTGGAAAAGACTCTGATGCTGGGAGGGATTGGGGGCAGGAGGAGAAGGGGACAACAGAGGATGAGATGGCTGGATGGCATCACTGACTCAATGGACGTGAGTCTGAGTGAACTCTGGGAGTTGGTGATGGACAGGGAGGCCTGGCGTGCTGCAATTCATCGGGTCGCAAAGAGTCGGTCATGACTGAGTGACTGAACTAAACTGAACATAAATTCAAATACAGGAGGAAATTCAGATTCAAAATATAGGAGAAAAAAAAACTGATAAAACTGGAAAGAGAGTTAAATCCACTATTAGAGTTGGGGCCTTAAACTCTATTCTGTCACTATTAATAGATCAAGAAGGCATAAAATTAGTAAGGATATAGATGACCTGAACAGTGCTATCAACCAATTTGGATCTACTGATACATATACATGTACATGTATATGTGTACACACAGACACACACACATAGACTATTCCAACTACAAGAGAATACACTTTATTTGCAAG
Organism: Redunca redunca; assembly: GCA_006410935.1. Lineage (NCBI taxonomy): Eukaryota > Metazoa > Chordata > Mammalia > Artiodactyla > Bovidae > Redunca > Redunca redunca. Next base: position 351,158 of record SJYQ01003703.1, on the reverse strand, counting down.
TATACATGAAATATGTATTCCAATACTTTGTCCACCTGTTGTAAAGAACCAACTCATTGGAAAAGATCCTGATCCTGGGAAAGATTGAGCACAGGAGAAAAAGGGGGCAACAGGATGAGATGGTTGGATAGCATCATCAACCCAATGGACATGAGTTTGAGCCAACTCTGGGAGATAGCAAAGGACAGGGAAGCATGACATGCTGCAGTCCATGGGGTTGCAAAGAGTCAGACATGATTTAGCAACTGAACGACAATAAAAACAACAGATACATAAAGTGTTAACCAAAATAGAACACATTCTAGGCCAAAAACACACTTCAACAAATTTAAAAGTATAGAAGTTAAAAGTATATTCTCAGATTACACCAAAAGTAAATAAGAAATCACATATAGAAAGATAGCTGGAGTATTCCAAAATATTTGCAAATTAGCCAAAACATTTCTAAATGGTGCATGAGTCAGAAAAAGATGTCATAAGAGAAATCTTGAGAATTTTTTAAATGAAAAAAAACAAAACAAAACTTGTGAGATGCAGCTAAAGCAGTACTCAAAGGTTAGTTTATAGAACTAAGTGCACGTAGTAGGAAAGAAGATCTAAGGTCGGTAACCGAAGTGTCCATCTTAGGAAACTAGAAAAAGGAAATTAAACCTAAAGCAAGCAGAAAAAGGAAATAATAAAAAAGCAGAAATCAGTGAAATTGAAAATAGGAAAAAAATGAAGAAAAATAAAACAAGTTCTTTAAAAAGATCAATAAATTGATTAATCCGTAGCTAGGCTAACAGAGAAAAGAGGAAAGACAAATTACCAATATGAGTTATAAGAGAACAATCAGCACTACTGATCCCTTAGACACTAAAATATATATAATAAGGGAATACTGCAAACAGTTCTGTGCCCATAAAATTGATTATTTGAATGAAACAGACAGATTCCTTGAAACACAAATGTCCATA
>SJYQ01003703.1:327051-341258 GCA_006410935.1 Redunca redunca | reverse complement strand
GAAAAAAATGAAACTAGACTGCTACCTTACGGTGTACCCCAAATCAATTCCAGGTGGATAGGAAAACATAACAGAATATCTTCATAATCTCAGGGGAGTAAATAATTTCTTAAACAAGATACAAAAACACTGGCCATAAAATTTTAAAATGATAAATTAGACTATATTAAAATCACAAACTTCTGTTAATCAAAAGATATCATTACAAGAATGAAGAGATAGGTGACTAAATGGCAATTTAGGGAAGAATATTCAGGAAGATTACCAGTGGTCATGTACGGCCGTGAGAGCTGGACCATAAAGAAGGCAGAGCACCCAAGAATTGATGCCTTCAAACTGTGGTGCTGAAGAAGACTCCTGAGAGTCCCTTGGACAGCAAGGAGATCAAACTAGTCAATCTTAAGGTAAATCAAACTTGAATACTTATTGGAAGGACTGATGCTGAAGCTGAAGCTCCAGTATTTTGGTTACCAATATTTTGGATGCGAACAGCTGACTCATTGGAAGAGTCCCTGATACTGGGAAAGATCGAGGGCAGAAGGAGAAGAGGCCGTCAGAGGATGAGGTGTCTGGATGGCATCACTGATGCAATGGACATGAACTTTGGTAAACTCTGGGAGATGGTGAGGGACAGGGAGGCCTGGTGTGTTGCAGTTCATGGGGTTGCAAAGAGTCACACGACTGGGCGACTGAACAACAATCAGGAAGAACTACAAGGAGATTCTGCTACACACCAACTGGCTAAAATTGGGATGTATATAGAGAGTAACATGGAAACATACATTACTATATGTAAAATAGATAGCCAATGGGAATTTGCTGTTTGACTCAGGGAACTCAAACTAGGGCTCAGTAACAACCTAGAGGGGTGGAATGGGGAGGTGGAGGATGTTTAAGTGGGAGGGGACATAAGTAAACCTATGCCTGATTCATGTTGATGTTTGGTAGAAACCAACAAAACACTATAAAGCAATTATCCTTCAATTAAAAATAAATTTAAAAATTCCAACAATGCCAAGTATTAGCAAAGGTGTGTAGCATAGGTAATAATTAATCATGAGAATAAAAGGAAGGCATAAATTAGCAAATAAGGACTAAAAACAGTATTTTAAACATGGGGCAGTGCCAGGAAAACTAGGACTTGGATCACCTTAGGGAGGCATATACCACAGGTAAAGGGTCAGTTTACACATCTACTTTGGAAAATAGCCTGATGTTATCTAGGAAAACTGAAGTTATATCAATATAAACTCTGAAACCTATTAACTCTACTCCTAGGTCTACACCCTATATGAATGTTTACTTAGGTGCACTAGGATATAGGTACAAGATTGTTTACAACATTATTGTTCAACATAGCCAAATCTGGAAACAAATACACATTAACATTTACATGAATAAATAAATGTGTGAATGTTTGTTCACTAACACTATACAGCACTATAGCAACAAAGTAATAGAGATCAAACTAACCTGGATAAATCTCACAGACTGAAAAAGAATGTATACTGTATGATTCTACGTAAATAAAGATTTCAAAAGGTAGATAACACTGAATTACACTATTCAGGGATACCTATTTAGATGGTATAGAAAGAAAAAACATGGAAGTTAAGTCTAGATTAATGTTAATTGTGAGAGAGGTAGGGGGTTGCAGTCAGAAAGGGGAATTTGAGGGCTGTTGAAGTGCTGGCAGTCTTAAAACTTCTTGACCTGGGTTGCTGCTACATGGTTCCTTACTTTACAATAATTCTTTATGCTTGTATAGTGCTGTGCATGCATTTTTCTAAATGTAATACATTCAATTAAAAAAGGTTAAATCTATGTGTGATAGAGGTGTTTGTATACATTCATATACTAATTCTAATACTAGGAATTCTACTTCTAAAAACTCATTTTGAGGAAATAAGGCAATCAGGGGGTGTGTGCGAGTAATTAAGTACAAGAATATGATTAATTATAACATTACTTCTAATACAGAAAAACAGAAAACAGTGTAAATATCCAACTTTAGAGGAAATTTAAGTATAGCACATGCATATATAGTTCAGACATCTTAATGTAGCCATTAAAATGTTATATCTAAAAAAGTATTTAATCGTATAATGTGCATGCATGCTCAGGTGTGTCTGACTCTTTGCGACCCTATGGACTGTAGCCCACCAGGCTCCTTTGTCCATGGGATTTTCCAGGCAAGAATACTGGAGTGGGTTGCCATTTCCTTCTCCAGGGGATCTTCCCAACCCAGGGAATGAACCTGCGGCTCATATAGCAAAATGCTTAAAATTATTAAGTTAAAAGAACCAGGATACAAAATTGTATGTATAAATGATCTCAACTTAGTGCAACTGTGATCATGGGTATACACAGAAGGAAATGTTTTTGAAATGCTCACTGTGATTACCTTTTGCAAATGGTATTATTTTTATCATTATAATTTCCCATAATCTAAATTTGTACAAAGGATATGTATTACACTAAAAACAACTTATAAATTTTCATTTTAAATGAACTACTTCTTTTAAAAAACAAAGTTAACTGAACTTTCTTCTTATTTTATATATACACAATTTTATTTGAAGTTATTTCATACACAAAAAAATTACCAGAGTGACAATTTCAAATGCATTTCTAAGATAGTAGGTGTCAGAATGCAGTTTTTTTCCTAAAGTATTAACATCTGTTAACATCTAAAGCTTAACATCTATTCTACACTGTAACATCTCGATCTAGGATTTGTTTTATACAGAAATTGGGACACCTCTATTTTTCCCCCCAAGAGATGTCAAAATCATATAGTAATTACAGTTAATAGTTTTTTTTTAAAAAAAATCCAAACTTTGCAATTATCTTTATGAATAATAAATAATGCTGCTCAGTCGTGTCCGACTCTTAGCGACCCCGTAGACTGTAGCCTACCAGGCTCCTCCATCCGTGGGATTCTCCAGGCAAGAATACTGGAGTGGGGTGCCATTTCCTTCTCTAGGGGATCTTCCCGACCCAGGGATCGAACCCAGGTCTCCCGTGATGGAGGCAGATGCTTTAACCTCTGAGCCACCAGGGAAGCCCCAATTATCTTTATAGGTAATTATATTTTGTTTTCAGATCCAGGAGTTTATTATCTCAAATCCTTCTTATGTTGTTCTCTATTATTGTGTGGAAAAGAGTTAACATAGAAGGTCTAACTATTATCTCTCAAAAGGCTTGCAAGGCATACCTCCAAGGTCAGCTCTTGATTGGCATATGGAAACTTGGATGGGTTCTGCCCCTCCTAAATGAAAAGAGTGGCTCACTGTGTCTAAACTGCTTGTGCAAACAATATGATTTATCCTGAACACCTGCTTTCTTTCTGGGAGTCTGGAATTTGCTATGCGCCAGGCAGAGGGTGTTTACATGACAAGCCCCTGACAAAAACCCTGGGTGCTGAGTCTCTAATGAGCTTCCCTGGTGGACAACATCTCACATGTGCTGTCACAGCTGCTGGCTGGCAGAAGACCCTTGAAAGCTTGTGCCTTGCTGCCCCTGGACTACAATCCATGCACCTTGTCCTTTTTCCAATTGTGCTTTATACTCTTTAGCTAGCAATAAATCATAGCTGTGAATATGACTATATGCTGAGTCCTAGGAGTCCTCTTAGTGTTAGTAGCTCAGTCATGTCCAACTCTTTGCAACCTCATGGACAGTTACCAGGCTCCAAGTGTCCATGGAATTCTCCAGGTAAGAATACTGGAGTGGGTTACCACTTCCTTCTCCAGGAAAGAGTCCTCTTAGTAGGTCATCAAATTTGGGAGTGGTCTTGGGGATCCCTGACACATAGTTCTTAAAACTAAAACACAATTAAACATCTAATATAGTGGTAAATCTAAGTCAACAGAAATGTTTAACACTGAGCACTTCCCTGGTGGCTCAGACAGTAAAGAGTCCGCCTGCAGTGCAGGAGATGTGGGTTAGATCCCTGGGGTGGGAAGATCCCCTGGAGAAGGAAATGGCAACCCACTCCAGTATTATTGTCTGGGAAATCCCATGGACAGAGAAGCCTGGTGGGCGACAGTCCAGTGGGTGGTAAAAAATCGGACATGACTGAGCAACTAACATAGAGTTCCAAATGTTATGTGCAGCCTGGATGGGATGGGGGTTTGGGGGAGAATGGATACATGTATATGTATGGCTGAGTCCCTTTGCTGTCCACCTGAAACTATCACAACATTGTTTGCTAATTGGCTATACCTCAATACAAAATAAAAAGTTTATTTTTATCCCTGCCACAGTCCTGGCCCTGCTGAAATCACATCAATAAAAGCATATCACAGAAAAAAAAAAAGTTTTAAAAATAAAAAATTAAGAAGCACTATATCATAAAAAAAGAGAGAGAGATGTTAAATTTTAAAAAGTTTATGACACAGATATTTTCTTCTTGCTCTAACTAGCATTTACCAAAGACCTACACAGTTGCCTGGCCTTCCCTGGTGGCTCAGATAGTGAAGAATCTGCCTGCAGTACAGGAGACCCAGGTTTGATCCCTGGGTCAGGAAGATTCCCTGGAGAAGGAAATGGCAACCCACTCCAGTACTGTTGCCTGAAGAATCCCATGGACAGAAGAGACAAGAGGGTCACAGTCCAAGGGGTGGCAAAGAGCCAGACACGACTGAAGTGACTTAGCAAACACACACACACACAGTCACCCAGTTAGGTCCTTTCATGTATCTTAGATTATTAAATTACCAGAAGTATCAGGTTTCTAATGTTTACTAGGACCAAACTATTTCCCAACCATTTCCTATTACCCAGCACTTAAAGAGGCATTCAATAAATATGTGCTCAATGAATGAAGAGTAATTTCTATCATTACACATAAAACCAAAGAATCAAAATAGATAAAACTAGCTATAAAAATATGTATAAATTTTCATATAAATTAAAATGTTACATCCAGATTTTTCTTGCCTGATATGAAACAAGTATGTTTTCTCTTAAGTGGCAAATTTGCTGTAAGTAGTAATCAGTTCTACTCTATCGGTATAAATGACTTCCACAAACATTCCCTTCTCTGAGCATAAATACCAGACTAAAAATAAAATTTTAACAATAAAATTAAATAAAAGGACTTTTAGGCTACCTCCTTTGTGAGCTTCAAAAATACAAACTGTTAATATTATTTTAAAAGATACAAACTATTGTCTCCATGTCAGATGTGTTTTAAATCCATTTTTAATTACTATAAGTCTCCCTGTGGTATATGTAATCATTCTATAATAAGGTAATTAAAATTTCTTGGCCAGCCAATTTAGGATTTACAGCTTAACTCAAGTATCAGATGCTACTAAACATAAGCCCTGATGTGTGACTTAGAAGTAAACATTTAATTTTTTTTTTGGAAAGGGACAATATTTATTTACTCATTTTTTAACTTTTTATTTTATATTGGGCTATAACCGATTAACAATGCTGTGATAGTTTCAGTTGAACAGCAAAGGAACTCAGCCATACATATACATTTAATTTTGAGGTGTGTGTGTGGGGGGGTAACATGACACAGCCCTGTCTTCAAAACTGAACCTATGTTTTAAAATGTTTACTTTGCTGAAAACAATTGCAAACTGCTACAGGCAAATTCTAACTTAACTGTAGTCTGGAACCCATGGATACAGTGTAAACACATGCAGATTTCTAACAAACTACCTTGTGTGTTGGGGATAATGACAACATGGTGTCTGAATAGTATTACCCTTACTTTAAAAGTCAATCATCTCTTGATCTCTCGTTTCAGGACCCACATTTGTTGACACTGAGTATCTAGGGGGTGGGGCCTGGTACATCCTGGTTTAACAAGCTCTACTCAGGATTTTCCAATGCCAAAGTTTGAAATCTACTGCTCTAATCTTTTCCAGCAGTAAAATTCTGGTTCTGTCTCTGTATTTGAGTATGCTTCAGTCTTATAAATAAATCATTTATATCAACTAGTTCTAAGGATTTGCTAACTTGATAAGCAACAAGATTGAGCCACGTAATGTTGTGACTTCAGTTTAGGGGGAAAAAGGGGAGAGCTGGTTATAGATAGTCTGTGGCAAAGAAAGATATGGATACCATACCTAGAAAGTCACCAGTAACCCAAACATATTTGCTTGGTCTAGCCTTTTCTCCATCAAAATTATCAGAGCTATTTCCAAGTAGCCAACAAATAGCAAAGTCAACTGACCTTATTTCATTTGCTTTCTCTTTCTTTGTCTACTCTGTATCAGTGTCATGTCAGAAAACTGGAAAAGATCTAGATAACCCATAACCTGAGCAAAGAGACCTGAATACTAAGGGTCATCAGATCTATTGCCAGAAAAATTCTAGTGTAGCCCTGTCTGTAACACATAGTAGCTATGTGAGCAATCTCTTATCTAGCCAGTAGGTGGAGGCACGCACAAACTTATGCTTTGCTCTTTGATCCACAGGACTTTAAATCTTATAGTAATGAATGGTTTGGGTTTGTTCATTTGTTTTAAACTGAGGGGATCAAAGGGAATGCAAGAAACAGGGCAAAGATGACTGTTGAGGTGAATTCATAAAAAAAGAATGATACAAAAGAACAATTTTATATTTCTATTTTGTTTCTAGCCCTTCTGAGAAATAACTAAGTTATTTTAACTGTGAATTTATAATTTACTTCCAGATCCCTGGGGCTAATAGAACAATTCTAAATTGAGAAACAGATCCTTCCTTTAAAAATTCATGTTCAGTCAAGGAAAGCAACATTAACTGAATATGACATGATACTAAGGAGTTGTTGAGTCTGCTAGATATGATAATAGTGTTTTATACACACACAGAGACACACAAATAGAGTCCTTATCTATAAATACAAACAGTATTTATAGGTGAAATGATATTTAGAAATTGCCAAGAAAAAAAAGACAACATTAAAGGATAGACAGAATAACAATGGCAAAATATTGATAACTACTGAAGCTCAGTGACAGGCCCACAGAGGTTCCTTATATTATTTCCTTTCTATTTGAAAACTTCCAAAATAAAAGGTTAAAAACTAGGAAGCTATGTTCTAGTTATTTGGCTTAACAGTGAGATTATGTGGCTGGTAACTATGTAACTTCAATGAGGTCTTGTTCTTAATACATAGTCATCTAATCACAACTGAATCATACAAAATATAGCTATATAAAATCCCATATAATTCAACATTGTGAAACTAAAACTAACCTGTTAAATCCACTGGAAACAATACTTTATCATTGTAGAGCAAGTCACCATCTTATAAGGTGAATGAACACTGATCTCTCATCTAGTTTTCATAATCTTATGAAGATTTTAAAGTTAAAAGACTTGGTCAAAGTCACAGAATTAGTAAAAATGATGGAGGTGGGATACTAACCCAAGTTTTATGACAACAAGGACCATCTTCTCTGTACTATACTGTCGCTTAGACCCCTTTGAAACAGATAGCAAATGTGAAATTAAGGTGAATTTTACAATTTTGCTTTCTGTGCTTGCTGCTGCTGCTGCTAAGTCAGTTCAGTCGTGTCCAACTCTGTGCGACCCCACAGATGGCAGCCCACCAGGCTCCCCTGGTCTGTGCTTGCTACTTTATAGTAAATGGCAAAATCTGTTGTCTAATTTTCTTAGTGAATAAAAAAGTATGGACAGAAACAAATGTCTTGAATAAAGAATAAAATAAAAAAGAATTACAATATGTTAAAATTGGAAGGGACGTTAAAGCCCCTATGTAGTCCAAAATTAAAACTTTTCTTCAGGACACCTGGATGGATCCAGGTTTAGCTTGAGCATTTCTAGTGAGGAATGGCAGACTCAGTGAAATAGCTGCTTCATTCATGGAATTAGTCGGCTTCCTTGCTTACAGGTGGAATCTACCTGCCACCTGTTGATTCTAGTTACAATTCCTCACCCTATACTGAATAATCACAGAATCCTCTCACACTTGATGATCTCTCAAAGCACTAAAGACATCCATTATGATCCACTATGGGCTTATGATCTGGGGACTCTTTTTGCAGTAAAAGAAAAATGAATAGATTCCTGGGTAAATAAATTTTCTTAGTCTTTTCAATAGCTCTTCCAGGCCAAATGGTCCTCAAAGTGGGACTTAGGTACTTCTGGGAGTACTCAAAGCGTTTTCAGGGGACACACATATCAGGATATTTTTAAGTCATTTAAGACAAATAGGAAAAGGAGTACATCAGGGCTGTATATTGTCACCCTGCTTATTTAACTTATATGCAGAGTACATCATGAGAAATGCTGGGCTGGAAGAAGCACAAGCGGGAATCAAGATTGCTGGGAGAAATATCAATAACCTCAGATATGCAGATGATACCACCCTTATGGCAGAAAGTGAAGAGGAACTAAAAAGCCTCTTGATGAAAGTGAAAGTGGAGAGTGAAAAAGTTGGCTTACAGCTCAACGTTCAGAAAACTAAGATCATGGCATCTGGTCCCATCACTTCATGGCAAAGAGATGGGGAAACAGTAGAAACAGTGTCAGACTTTATTTTTGGGGGCTCCAAAATCACTGCAGATGGTGACTGCAGCCATGAAATTAAAAGATGTTTACTCCTTGGAAGGAAAGTTATGACCAACCTAGACAGAATATTCAAAAGCAGAGACATTACTTCGCCAACAAAGGTCCATCTAGTCAAGGCTATGGTTTTTCCTGTGGTCATGTATGGATGTAAGAGTTGGACTGTGAAGAAAGCTGAGCGCCGAAAAATTGATGCTTTTGAACTGTGGTGTTGGAGAAGACCATTGAGAGTTCCTTGGACTGCAAGGAGATCCAACCAGTCCATCCTAAAGGAGACCAGTCCTGGGTGTTCTTTGGAAGGACTGATGCTTAAGCTGAAACTCCAATACTTTGGCCACCTCATGAGAAGAGTTGACTCATTGGAAAAGACCCTGATGCTGGGAGGGATTGGGGGCAGGAGGAAAAGGGGACAACAGAGGATGAGATGGCTGGATGGCATCACTGACTCGATGGATGTGGGTTTGGGTGAACTCTGGGAGTTGGTGATGGACAGGGAGGCCTGGTGTGCTGCAGTTCATGGGATCACAAAGAGTTAGACATGACTGAGCAACTGAACTGAACTGATGTATATAACCCCCGTGATAACCACAAGAAAAAAATCTATAGAATATACATAAACAAATGAGACAAATCAAAATTTATCAGAACAAAACAATCAACTAAACACAAATGGTGCTAGTCATGGAGAAAATGAGGGCAAAAAACCTATAATATATACCAAAAACCAGTAGCAAAGTGGCTCAAGTAAGTCATTCCTTGTCAGTAAATACTTTAAGTGTAAATGGATTAAACTGTATCAAAAGAGAGAGATTGTCAGAATTTTAAAAATGAACCAACTTTATGCTGTCTTATAAGAGACTTAATTTAGATCTGAAAACACACCTAGGTTGAACATGAAAGATGGGGAAAGATACTCTATGCAAATAGTAACCAAAAGACAGTAGAGGAGGCTATTCTATTAATAGACAAAATAGACTTGGAGTCAGACACTGTTACAAGAGGGAAAAAAAGGACATTATATTTTGACAAAAGGGTCAATCCGCAAAAAAAAAAAAGAAATGCACAAGCATACATGTATCAAACATCAGAGTCTCAAAATATATGAAGCAAACCCTGCAATTGAAAGGAGAAGCATATGATTCTACAATAATGAACACTTCTGTATTCCACTTTCAATAATGGATTAAACAACCAGAGAAAGATTAAATAAAGGGCTTGAACATCATAAAGCAACTGAACCTAACAGACAGAGAAGATTCCACCCAAGTTCAGTAAACCACACATTGTTTTCTGATGTGCATGTGGATCATTCTCTAAGATATACCGAAAAACAAGTTTTAACACATTCTAAAAGACTGAAATCATATGTAGTATGTATTCCAAACACCATTAATAAAAGTAAGAAATCATTAACAGAAAATGGTATGTCGTAAATATACAGAAAATAGAAAGTGAAGTCACTCAGTCGTGTCCTACTCTTTGCAACCTCATGGACTGTAGACAACCAGGCTCCTCCATCCATGGGATTTTCCAGGCAAGAATATTGGAGTGGCTTGCTATTTCCTTCTTCAGGGGATCTTCCTGACCCAGGGATTGAACCTAGGTTTCCCTCATTGCAGGCAGATGCTTGACTTAGCCACCAGGGAAGCATATAGAAAATAACATGAGTACAGCAGAATGGAGAGGAAGGGGAGAGGGGAATCACTGTACAACAGAACAATATAAATGGCTCAGTCATTACAGAGAAAAAAAATAGAATACAGATAAGCAGAACATCTCTAAGGGAAGGTGCATTATTTGGGCAATCTGATTGTTGCTGCTAACACTGTGGTTTTAAAAAGTGAATCCAAAATTAGAATAAGCTCACTTTGAGTAGAATTTAATATGTAAGTTTTTAACTTATATGCAGAGTACATCATGCAAAATGCTGGGCTGGATGACTCACAAGCTGGAATTAAAGGTAGCTGGAAGAAAACAACCTCAGGTATGCAGATGATACCATTCTAATGGCAGAGAGCAAGGAGGAACTAAAGAGCTGAGGATGATGAGGGTGATGAAAAAGCTGACTTGAAACTCCACATTCAAAAACTAAGATCATGGCATCTGGTCCCATCACTTATGGTAAATAGGTGGAGAAAAAGTGGAAACTAGTGACAGATTTTATTTTCTTGGCGTCCAAAATCTCTGCGGAGAATGACTACAGCCATTGCTCCTTGGAAGAAAAACTAGGACAAACCTGGACATCATATTATAAAGCAGAGATGTCACTTTGCCAACAGAAGTCCATATAGTCAAAGTTATGGTTTTTCCAGCAGTTTTGTATGGATGTGAGAGTTGGACCATAAAGAAGGCTGAGTGCCGAACAATTGATGCTTTCAAATTTTGGTTCTGGAGAAAACTCTTGAGAGTCTCTTGGACAGCAAGATTAAGCCAGTCAATCTAAAGGAAATCAACCCTAAATAGTCACTGGAAGGACTGATGCTGAAACTGAAGCTCCAGGACTTTGGCCACCTGATATGAAGAGCTGACTCACTGGAAATAACCATGATGCTGGGAAATAATGAGAGCAGGAGGAGAAGGGGGCAACAGAGGATGAGATTGTTGGATGGCATCACCAAGTCAATGGACATGAGTTTGGGCAAACTTAGGGAGATAGTGAAGGACAGGGAAGCCTGGTGTGCTGCAGTTCATGGGGTCACAAAGATTCAGACAAATCTTAACAACTGAACATTAACAAGAATAAAAAAGTGTCTAAATTTCAGTTCTATCCCCTTCACTTAATTCTATTTTGTTAATATATCAGAAAGGTAATCTGCAGTTTGGTACAAGGGTAAATAAAGATTTCCAAACTTGCTCAGTCATGTCCAACGTTTTGCGACCCCATGGGCTTTAGCCCACCAGGCTCCTCTGTCCATGGGATTCTCCAGGCAAGAATACTGGAGTGGGTTGCCATTTCCTTCTCCAGGGGATCTTCCCGACCCAGGGATCGAACCCAGGTCTCCCACATTGGAGGCAGACGCTTTAACCTCTTAGCCACCAGGGAAGGCCAAATTAAGTGACAAGAAGCATTAACTCTTGAGTTGCAGTGTAGAAACAAAGCTGGCATATCTGTTGTAAAAACATGAAAACAGTAAATTCAAAAGTGGAAAGACATTTAAAGTTTAACCAAAACCTAAAGCTAGATTTCTTTCTCTTTAGATATTGAGACATTAAATGCATCAGTTGGTTCTTTTGAAGTTTGGGCTTATGAAGATCTTCTGTCAGGCTTCCCAGCCTGGGGATCCAACAAAGGGACTGGGAATCACCAGGGAATCTGACCTTGAAGGCCAATGGGATTTGATTATAAGACTTCCACAGGACTGGGGGAAAGACTCCAGTCTTGGAGGGCACCAGCAAATCTTGCACACACCAAGACTCAGAGGAAAGGATCTGTGACCCCCACAGGAGACTGAACCAAAATTACCTGCTAGTGTTGGAAGGCCTCCTGTGTAGGCATGGATTGGCAGGGGCTCACCACAGGGATGGGGGCACTGGCAGTAGCAGTCTGGGAAAGTCCCCCTTGGTGTAAACCCTCTTAGAAGTTGCCATTTACCCTACTAAAGAGCCCGTATACCCAAGGCCTGGGTAGCTTCAGGCCAAAAAACTACCAGGGAGGGAGCACAATCCCACTCATCAGCAGATAATTGAATTAAAGCTTTACTGAGCATGGCCCTGCCGAACAGAGCAAGACCCAGTTTTTCCCGCTGCCAGTGCCTCCTATCAGGAAGCTTGCACAAGCTTTTTAACCTCCATCAGAGGGCAGACAGAAGAAGCAAAAATAACCACAGTCCCACAGTGACTAAAACAAAAGCCACATTACAGAAACTTAATCAGCTTGGAAAAGCAGAAAGTTATGTCCTAGATGAAGGGACAAGATAAAACCCCAGAAAAAAACAACTAAATGAAGTGGAGATAGGCAACGTTCCAGAAAAATAATTCAGAATAACGATACTGAAGATGATTGAGGATCTTGGAAAAAGAATGGAGGCAAAGATTGAGAAGATGCAAGAAATGTTTACCAAAGACCTAGGAGGACTAAAGAACAAACAGGGATGAATAATACCCTAGAAGAAATCAATAGGAGAATAACTGAGGCAAAAGAACAGACAAGTGGCCTGGAGGACAAAATGATAGAAATCACTGCCACAGAGCAGAATATAGGGAAAAAAAGGATGAAAAGAAATGAGGACAGCCTAAGAGACCTCTGGGACAACATTAAATGCACCAACATTTGCATTACAAGGGTCCCAGAAGGAGAAGAGGGAGAGGAAAAGGACCCGGAAAAATACTTAAAGGAGATAATAGCTGAAAACTTCCCTAACATGGGAAAGGAAATAGGCAACCAAGTCCAGGAAGCACAGAGAGCCCCAGGCAGGATAAACCCAAGGAGAAACACACTGAGACACACAGTAATCAAACTGACAAAAATTAAAGGCAGAGATAAAGTATTAAAACCAACAAGGGAAAAATGGCAACATAAAAGGGAGCTTCCATCAGGCTATCAGCTGATTTCTTAACAGAAACTCTACATACCAGAAGGGAATGACATGATATATTTAAAGTGATGAAATGGGAAACCTACAACTAAGAATACTCTACCCAGAAAGACTCTTCTTCGGATTTGTTGAAGAAATCAAAAGCTTTCCCAATAAGCAAAAGTTAAGAGAATTCAGCACCACCAAACCAGCTTTACAACAAATGCTAAAGGAACTTCTCTAGGCAGGAAACAAGAAAAGGAAAAGACCTACCTACAGAATATAAACCCCAAACAATTAAGAAAATGGTAATAGGATCATACATATCAATAATTACCTTAAATGTAAATGGATTAAGTGTACCAACCAAAAGATATATAGACTGACTGAACAGATGAAAACATGTGCATGTATCCAGTTCCGCTTACCACATCACTCTACTTGCTCCCCCCAGATTGTATATAATTATTTTATATTGTTAGGTTAATCATGTTCCCATTATGACTTGCAACTATAATTATCTTCTTGTCAATTGATTGTGAGAACTGATAAACATCTTTCTCTATTGTGATTATGTAACTGTAACAATACCATTGTATCATCATTGGTCAACAGAAAAATGNGTATCATCATTGGCCAACAGAAAAATGATAGAATTCTATATCTCCAAAACTACCATTTAATAGAAAAACCTGTAATCACTTTTTAAAATTCAGATGCACATCAGAATTATCTTGGAATTTTTTGAAAAATACAAATGCCCAGGTTTTGCTTTTTTTTTTTCCACCAGAGCTCCAGATATGTTTCTAATGAGTAGCCATGTTTAAAGACTGCTGGACTATATGAAGATCTTTTACTTTCATCTAATTTGTTTCACTTTTTCTATTTCATATTTAGTGCTCTCATTTCATTTATGTTTCCAAGTTCTCCATCTCTTTTTTTTTGTTGTTCTTTCTCAAGCCTTTATCAAGCATAATAGAAATGCTCTTGTATACACATATATAAATAATATAATATATATATTTTAGAAAACTTATGAATTTTTGCCTAACTAAAAAATTTATGGCATTTTTATTGCACTTGTTTGACTTAGTATAAATAGAATGTTAGATTTCTAACTTTAAGATATGCAACAAGCAACAAAAGTTTACTGTA
>SJYQ01003703.1:292542-314320 GCA_006410935.1 Redunca redunca | reverse complement strand
TTACCCTCAGCAAAACTTAAATTATTATAAAAAATAAAATAATTTTTTAAAAAGAATTGTATTAAAATGTTCATAGAATCTTTATTTATACTATCCCCAAGTTAGAAAGAACCAAAATGTCCATTGGCAGATAAATGTATAGTCCATAATGTTGCCTAACAATAGAATACTACTCAATAGTGAAAATGAAGAACCTATTAATATTACACTAATACATGTAACAACATTAATAATAAGATCAGGCTGAGCAAAGGAAGCCAGGCACGAGAAAATAGAGCTATATGATTCTATTTATGCAAAATTCTAGGAAAGACATCTAATCTAGAGGGATAGGAAGCAGCCCATTGGTTGCCCTGGTGTGGGGTGAAGATTAATGTGGTAGGGGAACAAGGGAATGTTTTAATATGACAGAAAGTTCTATGCAGATTGTGATGGTATTTAGAAAGGTATATAAATTTTCAAAACTCATCAGAAAGTATCAAAAATGCATGTTCATGTTAGTCGCTTAATCGTGCCCAACTGTTTGCAACCCCATGGACTATAGCCTGCCAGACTCCTCTGTCCATGGAATTCTTCAGGGAAGAACACTGGAGGGGGTTGCCATACTCTCCTCCAGGGGATCTTCCTGACTCAGAAATCAAACCTCGGTCTCCAGCACTGCAGGCAGATTGTTTACCATCTGAGCCACATATTTATATAAATTACACATCAAGTATTTGATTGTAAAGATTATAAAAGTGAATTTTGGATCTCCAGCATATTATGGGACTCCGATTCTAAATTCATCACATGGTTCACTGGCTTTACTACTTGTATATTTATTCTCTTCTCCCTCCCATGTGGCTGTGTGACCTTGGGCAAGGCAATTCTCCTTTATATCCCTCAGTTTCCTCATTTGTGAGGGGTGCATAATGATGGTAATTACCTACAATGCTTCTTGAGGGCATTTTCTGAGTTAATCTATATCAGTTATTTTAAACAGTGTGTGGCACAGAGTAAATGAGCAGTAAGTAATAACTAACCATTATCTTTTGAATTGTGGTGCTGGAGAAGACTCTTGAGAGTTCCTTGGACAGCAAAGAGATCAAACCAGTCACTCAAAGGAAATCAACCTTGAATATTCATTGGAAGGACTGATGCTGAAGCTCCAGTCTTTGGTCTCCTAATATGAAGAGCTGACTCATTGGAAAAGACCCTGATGCTGGGAAAGATTGAGGGCAGGAGGAGAAGAGGGCAACAGAGGATGAGATGGTTGGATGGCATCATCAACTCAGTGGACATGAGTTTGAGTGAACTCTGGGGGACAGTGAAGGACAGGGAAGTCTGGTGTGCTGCAGTCCATGGGATAGAAAAGAGTCGGACTTGACTGAGCAACTGAACAACAACAAACCATTACCTATTTTACTACTACTATTAAAAACAGAGCTTAAAGCAAGATTTTAGCTGATAATAATAAAAAATACATTAGGCCTAAAGGAGATTCAGCCTTGATATAAGTGGGAGTTCCTCATATTTTTGAGGCACTACTTTTTATCTGATGATACAATTCCTGAAATTTTGGAAGCTTCAGACCTGTGCACTGGCCTATGTACCTCAGCCAAAAATGTTTTCTAAGTGTCCAGGAAGTTTCTTTTCCACAAAAGCAGGAAAATCACCACCTGTGACTATCTTTCCCCTTCCCCCCCGAGCTTCTCTCTGATAGAAGTCTGAACTAAACTGGAATATTGTCACTTGGGTTCTCTGTTACAAGTTCTTGCATCCAGGGTAGGAGTTACACAGTAGATATGTAACTGTTCTAGACAGAAGTCACACTTTAAGATAGTACCAGCAACACACACATACACATCCTCTAATGGTCACTACTGCCCTGAGTCCTGTTTCCCTGCTATACTGAAGGTGATTTCATTAACGCCTTTTAACACAAGACCTGCATCTTGAGTTCTCTTGTGTACAGGAGTCACTTCATGGTGACCTTTCTGACAAGAGAAGATTTAGAGATCAGCAGGTGATTTGGCCCTAATCATGGGCAAAAGGCATGAAGTTTTTCGTTCTTTACCAGAGCTTATGTCAGAACCTTAAAAAGACACCATTTCAAGTAGTAGATAGCCTCCTGCCAGGTTACAGAGTTTTGGGGGGCATGATTTGGGCCAGAGTTTGAGAACTCATCTTCAAGGTCAGTGGAGAATTTTGAGAAGGACCTTGAGATAAGATTGAGCTTGATGAGACAAATTTGGAGAGTAGAGTGGCATATATACACTACCATGTATAAAACAGTTGGCTAGTGGGAAGCTGCTGTATAGCACAGCAAACTCTTCTTGGTGCTCTGTGATGACCTAGAGGGATGGGATGGGGAGGCAGGAGGTTCCCAAGGGAGGGGATGTATGTCACTTGGGTTGACATACAAAGCTGATTCACTTTGTTGAACATTAGAAATTAACAACATTGTAAAGCAACATACTCCAATAAAAAAAGAAATTTTAATAGGAAAAAAATATTTAACTCAATTCTCAGAGGCCCCTCCATATTCCTAAGGGAAACTTACAGTCATCAGTGGTGCAGGCATGACTATATCTGTAAATTCTTCAGCAGTAGGTGAGATGAAACCAAGTGGAGTGATGAGACAAAGTGGTTTTTTACTTGATAGTATAACATTTTCATGTCAAAATTATTGGAACAGTGCAGAAACAAACAGTAGTCACAAGATACAGGAAAATAAGTATGGAAAATTATAGTGAAAAGATGCAATCATATTTAAGCATGCAACAGAAGCCACTAAGTTGCTATCAATTGTGAAACTTTATTCCCTGAACTAATGCTTTATATCCACATATTTTAAATGGAAGTGAGGGTTTCGGGCCTTTATTTTTCAATTTACAGCATATGTTTTGGTGACTTATCCATGGAAAAAGCAAAACCCAATGTCTAATCTCTGCAGGAGGCTGAGCAATATCTTACTCTGAGTCTACAAGCCAAGTGTTTGTCCCATGGAAGCTGAAGGTGACCTTTCTGGCACAGATAGCACAGAGGCTGATGTCTCCAAACAGGCAAACCAGGTAGACTTCAGGGGCCTCCTGTAAAGCCCTACTAGTACAGTACCACACTGGAAATACAAGCCAGGCTACAACGTTTGAGCAACTTTCCAGATCAAAATCTGTAATGGCTGTTGAGGATCAGAAGCCTCTGGGATTTATAATTCTGCCTGTTTTCACAAAGAACAATCCAGGGTAGGTAACAATACGATGCTGAGGCAGGGGTGGTGGCACTGTCTTGCCACTGGTGCCAGGGGTTTTCAGGATCCTGGGGATCATGACAGGTGTTTTTGCTGGTCTGCTTGCTGTACGCTTCAGGCTGTCAAGCAATGTTTCCTATACATCTGCCTTTTCTGTGTAATCTTTAAGAGCAAAGAATAGCTTCTGTGCATGAAAGAGTGCACGACAGCTGCTGACACGTACAATACTTAGCTCTGAACAACATCTGGGGAAGGCAGTGGCAACCCACTCCACTACTCTTGCCTGTGAAATACATGGACGGAAGAGCCTGGTAGGGTCTTTTTGGGATACAATGAAAACACTGCTTAAGGGGGAGTTTATAGCTAAATAATATGAAAAGATTGGAAAACTTCACTAAAGAGGCTAAGTCATGGGGTCGCAAGGAGTCTGACATGACTGAGCGACTTCACTTTCACTTTTTACTTTCAAGCACTGGAGAAGGAAATGGCAACCCACTCCAGTATTCTTGCTTGGAGAATCCCAGGGATTGGGGAGCCTGGTGGGCTGCCGTCTATGGGGTCGTACAGACTCAGACACAACTGACGCAACTTAGCAGCAGCAGCAGCAGCAGCTGAACAACATCTAAGTGTGGACTTCCTTAAGCTTGGGGACATTACACCTACTTATCAATAATAAAGGTTTATCAAAGGAAGGAGTACATGAATGATGTTTCTAACCAATACACTGGTAATTTGTTTTTATATTATTAATATATTTTTCTTGGGAAAAAAATGAATACAGTTTTTAAAATAAGTCTGGCTTAGCCTCTTTAGTGAAGTTTTCCAATCTTTTCATATTATTTAGCTATAAACTCCCCTCTTAGCAGTGTTTTTATTGTATCCCATGATTTTGGTATAACTATCCTATTGTGATTGTAGAAGAGATTTTGTATGATATCTATATTTTTAAATCTGCTGAGGCTTAATTTGTGGCCTAACATATTTTCTTCTGGAAAATACCCCATTGGGCTTTGGTTACGGTGTTCTGTATATGTCAGATCTAGGTGGTTAATTGTGTTGTTCAAGTTCTCTATTTCCTTATGTATCTTCTGTCTGGTGTACTGTTCATTAGTGAGGTACTAAAGTCTCCCTGGAAGAAATATCAATAACCTCAGATATGCAGATGACACCACCCTTATGGCAGAAAGTGAAGAACTAAAGAGCCTCTTGATGAAAGTGAAAGAGGAGAGTAAAAATGTTGGCTTAAAGCTCAACATTCAGAAAACTAAGATCATGGCATCTAGTCCCATCACTTCATGGCAAATAAATGGGGAAACAGTAAACAGTGTCAGACTTTATTTTTCTGGGCTCCAAAATCACCACAGATGGTGATTGCAGACATGAAATTAAAAGATGCTTACCCCTTGGAGGGAAAGTTATGACCAACCTAGACTGCATATTAAAAAGCAGAGACATTACTTTGTCAACAAAGGTCCGTCTAGTCAAGGCTACAGTTTTTCCGGTAGTCATGTATGGATGTGAGAGTTGGACTATAAAGCAAGCTGAGTGCAGAAGAATTGATGCTTTTGAACTGTGGTGTTGGAGAAGACTCTTGAGAGTCCCTTGGACTGCAAGGAGATCCAGTCAGTCCATTCTAAAGGAGATCAGTCCTGAGCGTTCATTGGAAGGACTGATGTTGAAGCTGAAACTCCAGTACTTTGGCCACCTGATGCCAAGAGCTGACTCATTTGAAAAGCCCCTGATGCTGGGAAAGATTGAGGGCAGGAGGAGAAGGAGACGACAGAGGATGAGATAGCTGGATAGCATCACCGACTCAATGGACATGAGTTTGGGTAAACTCCAGGAGTTGGTGATGGACAGGGAGGCCTGGTGTGCTGCAGTTCATGGGGTCGCAAAGAGTTGGACATGACTGAGCAACAGAACTGAACTGAAAGTTTCCCTATTATTACAGAAATGTTTGTTTCCCCCTTCAATTGTGTTTTTAAAGGCTACTTACCTCCCAGGGTATTTATGGCTTTCTTAATTCCCTTAACATATGGGATTGCTTTAGAATGCCCTAATTCTTAAATGTCTGGCTCCCAAAAATGAAAAAAGAAAAATTAAGAGAGAAAAAGAAGTGCTGGACTTATACATCCTCTTGAAGTTGCTTCAGCCAGATGAAGAGGGGCTTGCAAGAATGGCAGCCTGCCTCTGTGTCCACACGTCTGTCATCAGAAGCAGTAGTCAGCAGTAAAAGAAGATTTCCAATATTTGGGGGTCATTTTCCTTATTGTTCACCCTGTTTCCACAAGCTACATGAAAACTGCTTCAGGAACATGTTCATGGTTGTCTGCACAAGGTTGAAGGTGTGTGAGATGAGTAACTGCTATGGTGCTAAAAGCTGAAATTGACTAAAATCAACTTCAATTTATAGGACCAACCCTTCTCCAGGAATAGCAACTCTTAAGTAGACTCCAAAATAGTTACATCAGACAGATTCTGCCAGCATAATTCTTGTCTGGATAGGGAGACAGTTTCCTGGTCCTTCCTAACCCCACCATCTTCCCTCTAGCTCTACCTCCGTTTCATATTATTTAAATTTACAATGATTAATTTTTTATTTAAGGGACAGTGTTATGTTTTGTTTCTATAACAGCATTTTTCACCATATAAATTCTGTTGCTTATTTCTGATGTTCTCCAGTTTGTGGCTTGGAAGTTCTCAGAGCTTAAGTCAATATCCTCAGTCACTGGATAGCCAAGTATATTGTTTCTAGGAAGCTAAATGGTTTGGTCAGGTTTGATGTATGATTTATGTTTTATTTTATCTACAAGATTATTCTTTAAATCCATGGGAAAGATTTTTAGTTTGGAGAGGGTAGTTTTCTGAGAGAGAAATCTTCCCTACCCAATTATCTGGCAATCCTACTTTAATTAATTTCACTCTATCTGGTGAGTCCTATTAAGATTATTTGTAAAATTTCATTAGGGGAGACCTAGCATCTTTTATTTCCCAAATCAGCCATGGCTTTCGGGTGGCTGCTGTGGAAGGACTATTTAATATAGGTAAACCAAAGCCCCACTGAATGCCTGTGGACCATTCAGCAGACAAGCTCTTCGTGAAAAGTTGGTATCTTTTATTTTTTCACAAATCACCACAGCTAATTAGCATTTCCTCCTTTAAGTTTCTTATTGGCATGTGTTAATCAAAATTAACCCACCATATGAAATAAGCATGTTGTATTTTAAACTACAAAAACAGAGAAATGTGAAGAGCAATATTACTAAGTAAAGTCACTCAAATTTGATATGCTTATTACAGTGACATCATCTTTGTATCTTAGCTTCTGAATGTGTTTGGTGTAGTGGATAACTGGCAATTTGATGGTCCTTGATGATGTTTTTACATGCATAAAGCATAATAGGATTACAATGAAAACCAAATGTACTGAAAGAAAGGAATGAAGTATTTTTAAAAATAATTTGTGGCATAGAAGTACATGTGATAATTTACTAAAACATAAGATACCCAAATCTCTTGTCAGATATATAAACTGTTATAATTTCAAAGTAGAGATGAGCCAAGCAATATTTCTAAATACATATAACTACTTGTATGTGATGCATGAGAATATTTATGATTTCTATTTGTGACGGAGTGATAGGTCCTCTGACACTTTGAATATTTGTTTCCCGTGTTCATAATTGAAGGAATAGATAAGTTTTAGTAAGGGCTGGTTACATTTAAGATGTAATTTGGGGAGTTCCCTGGTGGCCTAGTGGATGGGTTCACTCCCATGGCCTGGAGTCAATCCCTGGTTGGGGAACTGAGATCCCACAGGCCACACAATATGGCCAAAAAAAAAGTAATTTTGAGTGACCTCAGCAAGATGGAAGAGTAGGTTGTCCCTGACCTCAGTCCTTAGAGGAAGAGTGACTATCCAGAGACAAGATACCTTTGTGAAAATTCCAGAACCCAGAGGTAAAACTGAAGCACTCTCCTTGGACCAAAGACAAAAAAAAAAAGGACCACATTAGAAGGGCAAGAGCAGCAGTTTCACTTTGATCATATCGCCTCTTCCCAAGGCTGATACAGCACTGCATCAAGAGAGATCCCTGGGGCCTATAGTTTCTCTAGTGAGAATGAGCCCAAGGTGGGCATACAACTTCCTCAGCATCGCAGATGCTTCTTAGAAGGACCACTTATCTCACAAGAGTTTGTGGAGCTGGACCACCTGATATTAGACAGAGATAGATAAGTCAGCAGCGTTTATGGTAGCCAGCACAAGTATCTTTGCAAATCACATTCCTGCTGGTGGTGGTGCCTGAGCAGAGATCGTAGCCAGTGGTCTCTGCTCATTTGCAGACCCAAACCACTGGCTTCATGTGCCCAGGGAGCTCAACTGGCAGTTATGTCAGGTTTGGGTCCCCAGCCAACCATCACTACTGGCTATAACATCCATTCTAGGGGCCACTCAGGGAAGTAAGACAGCAGCCCCTCCAACTACTGAACATAATCTCTAGTCTCGCCCAACTGGAAAGCCTAGACAAAAAAAAACATGGGCAGTTATGGAGTTCATCCTATAGCTGCATTGGGGTAGGAAGGTAAACCAGCTGCCCCTCTCAACTCAAGAGCATAGCCTCCAGCCCTTCATGAACATAGAACCAAACAGGGACTCCCAGGAAGCCTTAAAGCCCTACATATAGAACTGCCTGGCTGCAGAGCACAGCCTGTGCCTTCATCTAGCCTGTGACCCAATCAAAGGGAATAGCCTGAGCATAATCCGTGGCCCTCTTCTGACACATAAGCCCAGACAGCAACCCTGTCCAACTGTGGAGCACAGTCTCCACCCCACTCAACTGTATAGTACAGTTGACAGCCCCACCAGATGAAGGAACCCAATGAGCAACTTTTATCAACAGTGGCACACAGCCTGCAGCATCCAATCACAAAAGCAGCCTGTGACCCTGACCAATTTAAGGGCACAGCCTGCAGCCCTACCTGGCAACAGACCACAGCCTGAAGTCCCATCCTATCATAAAGCCCTACCTGCAGCCCTGCCTGAACACAGACTTTAGCCAGTAGCACTATCCAGATGGGGAGCACAGTCTGAGGCCCCACCTGACTAGGTGGTATTGCAACATGTGCCTGCAGCCCTACCCAGTCACAGAGTCCAATAAGCAGCAATGCTTTACAAAGGAACGCAAACTGACCTGTCCAGCCAGAGATGAACATAGAGCCCAACAAGTGGCACTACCTGACCACAGAGCACAGCCGACAGCCCCACCTAATCAGGGTGTCCAGTCAGTGCCTTCCCTCCCCGTACTTCAGAGTAAGAGCAGCCGGAGCCTTCCCTCCCCCCACTTCAGAGTATGAGCAGTGTGAGTACTGACTAGAGAACAAGCCTTACTTTCCTACAGATGTTACCAGATAACCTGCCCAGGACACAAAGCTCAAATAACTGGTGAAGTTCTTCCCCTGACAAAGCAAACCTGTAAAATCTGGAAAAGAAAACTACTTCTTCAGTTGCACAGAAACCAAAACAAGGTACAAGGATCACAAAGAATCAGGTAAACATGACATCACCAAAGGAAACTAATAAAGTTCTAAGAATGGACCCTGCTGCTGCTGTCGCTTCAGTCGTGTCCAACTCTGTGCGACCCCATAGGCGGCAGCCCAGCAGGCTCCCCCGTCCCTGGGATTCTCCAAAGATCTATTAACTTTCTGAAAAAGAATTCAGAATAATCCTCTTAAAGAAGTTCATCAAACTATTAAGAACACACAGATAAATAACTAAGTGGAATTAGGAAAACAATACATGAACAAAATGAGAAGTTAAAGAAACAGAAACCAACACACACACTAAAATCCCATTGTATTTAGGATACAATGACTGAAGAACTCAACAGAGAGTTTCAATAGCTGACTTGACCAAACAGAAAAAAGAATCAGTAAACTAAAGTGCAGAAAATTAGAAATTATCCAATCATAGAAGAAAGAGGAAAAGGAATTTAAAAGGATGAAGAAAACCTACAGAATTTGTAGGACACCATCAAAGGAAATAATATATTCATAATAGGAATTCAAGAAAGACAGAAAGAAACAGCCTATTTAAAGAAATAATGGCTGAAAACTTCCCAAATTGGGGAGAGAACTGGTCATAGTCAAGACCCAAAAGTCTCCAGATATGTTGAACCCAAAAAGAGCTACACCAAGAGACATTGTAATTATTGTAAAAAGTCAAAGACAAAGAATTTTAAAAGTAATGTTTAAGAGAGCCTCCCTCCTAAAACTATCAGTGGGTTTCAAAGCAAAAATCACTCAGGCCAAGAGAGAGTGGGATGTTGTATTCAAAATACTGCTGAGAAAGAAAGACTGTCAACCAAGATTGTTATGCCTAGCAAAGTTGTCCTTCAGAAATGAGATAAAGTCTTTGCCAAACAAAAGCTAAACTACACCAGATCTGCCTTACAAAAGTTGCTAAAGAGAGTTCTTCAGGCTAAGATGAAACAACATTAGCAGTGTAAAAGCATATGAATATGTAAAATTCAGAAGTAAATGTAAATGCAGGGGTCCCCAGTTTCCAGCCTCTGGATCAATACTTTTTGTCAGATTGCAGCAGCATTAGTGCACAATAAATGTAATGTACTTGAATTATCCCAAAACCACCCCCCACCCCCTGGTCCATGGTGCCAAAATGGTTGGGGACCTTTGGGTAAATATATAGTAAAGATCAGATTCTCTAATATTGTTATAATAGTGGTGCATAAATAACTTTCAACTCAAGATTTAAAATGAAAAAACAAACATAATAAATATAAACATGACTATAGTGATTTTTTATTGGATTCACAATATTTTAAAAGATGTAAAACTGTAAAACATCAATAACCTAAAATATGAGGGAGAGGACTTCCCTGGTGATCCAGTGGTTAATACTCCATGATTCCAGTGCAGTGGGCACAGGTTTGATCCCTGACTAAGGAACTAAGGTCCCAAATGCTGCAGGGCATGACCAATAAAAAAATAAAATGTGAAAGAGGAGGGAGAAGTACAGTTTCCATATTTTGCCAAAATTATCAACTTAAGATAGTGTTTTAAAATAAGATATCTTATAACTATAAGCTTCATGGTAACCACAAAGGAAAAATGTACAGTAATTCACAAAAGATTAAGATGAAGGGAATCAAAGCACACCACCATATAAAAGTCACCAAACCACAAAGGTAGATAGCAAGAGAGGGAGAAAAGAAGAAAGGCACAACAAAACAGTCATAAAACAATTAACAAAATGGCAATAGTAAGTTCTTACCTATTACTAATTACTTTAAACAAGCATAGGTTAAATTCTTCCATGAAAAGGCAGAATGGTTGAGTGGATAAGGGAGAAAAAAAAAGATCCCACAATATTCTGCCTACAATAGGCTCAGTTAAACTTTAAAAACCTGGGCTGAAAATGAAGAAATAGGAAAAAGATATTCCAAGCAAAGTTATCAAAAGAGAGTAGGGATAGTTATACTTAAGTCAGAAAAAATAAACATTAAACTAAAACTGGTCACAAGAGACAAAGAAGGTCATTATATAATGATAAAGTGGTCAATTCAAGAAGATATAACATGTTTAATATTTATATACCCTACACTGGAACAACTAAATATGTAAAGCTCATACTAACAGAACTAAAAGAAGAAACAAATAGCACTACAATAACAGAAGGGGCCTTAATACCCTGACTTGTAACAATGGATATAACATTCAGCTACACTTGTGAGTTCAGTTCAGGCACTCGGTCGTGTCCTACTCTCTGTGACCCCATGGACTGCAGCACGCCAGGCCTCCCTGTCCATCACCAACTTCAGGAGTTTACTCAAACTCATGTCCATTGAGTCAGTGATGCCATCCAACCATCTCATCCTCTGTCATCCCCTTCTCCTCCCACCTTCAATCTTTCCCAGCATCAGGGTCTTTTCCAATGAATCATTCTTTGCATCAGGTGGCCAGGGTATTAGAGTTTCAGCTTCAACATCAGTCCTTCCAATGAATATTCAGGACTGATTTCCTTTAGGATGGACTGGTTGGATCTCCTTTCAGTAGCGACTCGCAAGAGACTTCTCCAACATCACAGTTCAAAAGCATCAGTTCTTTGGCGCTCAGCTTTCTTTATAGTCCAACTCTCACATCCATACATGACTACTGGAAAAACCATAGCCTTGACTAGACGGACCTTTGTTGACAAAGTAATGTCTCTGCTTTTTAATATGCTGTCTAGGTTGGTCGGAGAAGGAAATGGCAACCCACTCCAGTATTCTTTCCTGGAGTGTCCCATGGACAGAGGAGCCTGGCGGGCTCCAGTCCATGGGGTCGCACAGAGTTGGATAGGACTGAAGCAACTTAGCAGGCAGCAGGCAGGCTAGGCTGGTCATAACTTTCCTTCCAAGGAGTAAGCGTCTTTTAATTTCATGATTGCAGTCACAATCTGCAGTGATTTTGGAGCCCCAAAAATAAAGTCTGCCACTGTTTCCACTGTTTCCCCATCTATTTGCCATGAAATGATGGGACTGGATGCCATGATCTTAGTGTTCTGAATGGTGAACTTTAAGTCAACGTTTTCACTCTCCTCTTTCATTTTCATCAAGAGGCTCTTTAGTTCTTCTTCACTAGTGTTCATTGAGCAACACTATAGATCCAATAGAACATTACATCCAACAACTGCAGAATACATTCTTCTAAAGGGCATATAGAACATTCTTCAGGATAGATCATATGTTAAGGCAACAAAACAAGTCTCAAAAATTAAAGAAGATAGAAATCATATCAAGTATCTCTTCTGATCACAGTGGTATTAAACCATACCATACTGATGATTTCTGTGCTCTTCTTATTCATAACCTTCACCCTACAAAGATGTATTAATATGCCAGATATATAAACCTAATAAATAATCCATTTGGTGTGTTCAGTATAAATGGAAATGCAAGACTTATCCTTTAAGTTTTTTTATGCACTCTCTCTCCCCTGCCCTCATCAGGCAGAAGGGAAAGCTAAGTGTCACCACATCAATCAAGCACACCTTTGCCTTGGTGAACTTCTCACAAACAAATATTAATGATGCTTGCTTTATTTTCCCAAAGCCGCCTTTTTGTTTATTCATTTTGGTAATACAGAGTGTATAATTGTTAATGATCTTTCAGTATTATTTGTCAAGAAATTGTTGAAAAAACAAAGCTATTAGGTAACAAATGGAAACTTCTTTATGCTCATTTTATTCTATTAATTCATTCTATGGCGATCTGCTGTGGATCCGCTGTTTGGTGGCATTCCACTTATGTCAGACATTTATAAACATGCTGACCCATGATCTCCTTTCAAACTGTGTATATGTGGATGACAGTAGAATTATGCTCCACCATTAGGTTTGGTCAGATTTACCTGTGTGTATGGATATTTCAGTTCAGTTCAGTTCAGTCCCTCAGTTGTGATCGACTCTTTGCAACCCCATGAACTGCAGCATGCCAGGCCTCCCTGTCCATCACCAACTCCCGGAGTCCACCCAAACCTATGTCCATTGAGTCGATGATGCCATCCAACTATCTCATCCTCTGTCGTCCCCTTCTCCTCCTGCCCTCAATCTTTCCTAGGATCATGGTCTTTTCAAATGAGTCAGCTCTTGGCATCAGGTGGCCAAAGTATTGGAGTTTCAGCTTCAGCATCAGTCCTTCCAGTGAACACCCAGGACTGATCTCCTTTAGGATGGACTGGTTGGTTCTCCTTGCAGTCCAAGGGACTCTCAAGAGACTTCTCCAACATCACAGTTCAAAACCATCAATTCTTTGGCACTCAGCTTTCTTTATAGTCCAACTCTCACATCCATACATGACCACTGGAAAAACCATAGCCTTGACTAGACAGACCTTTGTTGGCAAAGTAATGTCTCTGCTTTTTAACATGCTGTCTAGGTTGGTCATAACTTTGACTATGCCAAAGCCTTTGACTGTGTGGATCACAATAAACTGTGGAAAATTCTGAAAGAGATGGGAATACCAGACCACCTAACCTGCCTCTTAAGAAACCTATATGCAGGTCAGGAAGCAACAGTTAGAACTGGACATGGAACAACAGACTGGTTCCAAATAGGAAAAGGAGTACGTCAAGGCTGTATATTGTCACCCTGCTTATGTAACTTATATGCAGAGTACATCATGAGAAACGCTGGGCTGGAGGAAGCACAGGCTGGAATCAAGATTGCTGGAAGAAATATCAGTAACCTCTCCAGATATGCAGATAACACCACCCTTATGGCAGAAAGGGAAGAAGAACTAAAGAGCCTCTTAATGAAAGTGAAAGAGGAGAGTGAAAAAGTTGGCTTAAAGCTCAACATTCAGAAAACTAAGATCATGGCATCTGGTCCCACCACTTCATGGCAAATAGATAGGGAAACAGTGACTAACTTTATTTTGGGGGGCTCCAAAATCACTGCAGATGGTGACTTCAACATGAAATTAAAAGACACTCCTTGGAAGGAAAGTTATGACCAACCTAGATAGCATATGGAAAAGCAGAGACATTACTTTGTCAACAAGGTCTGTCTAGTCATGGCTATGGTTTTTCTAGTGGTCATGTATGGATGTGAGAGTTGGACTATAAAGAAAGCTGAGTGCAGAAGAATTGATGCTTTTGAACTGTGGTGTTGGAGAAGACTCTTGAGAGTCCTTTGGACTGCAAGGAGATCTAACTAGTCCATCCTAAAGGAGATCAGTCCTGGGTGTTCATTGGAAGGACTGATGCTGAAGCCGAAACTCCAATACTTTGGCCACCTGATGCAAAGAGCCGACTCATTGTAAAAGACCCTGATGCTGGGAAAGATTGAGGGCAGGAGGAGAAGGGGATGACAGAGGATGAGATGGTTGGATGGCATCACTGACTCAATGGACATGGGTTTGGATGGACTCCGGGAGTTGGTGATGGACAGGGAGGACTGGCATGCTGCCATTCATGGGGTCACAAAGAGTCAGACACGACTGAGCGACTGAACTGAACTGACTGACTGATACCTACTATCACTATATATTAGTATGGAATATTTAACATAATTCTAATTAAGTAATTGAATACCCTGTGGTATCTTACTAGATTCCTGTTAAGTTTGTCTGAAACTATCTATTTACTAAAGTATCAAGTGGTTTTAGAAAAGAAGTGTTAAATGATTTCTATCTAGAGCATGATAAAGTTGAAATCTTGCCATCTGTACAGTTAAATTCACATACAAAGACAAACCACTGTTCACTCAGTTAACATTTCCAGAACATGTGACATTTTAATTTACACTTGTACCTTAGCACTTGAGGACAAAAGTGACAACTAAAATAGCAACACTTAAATATAAAATCAGAATAAAATCATGCCCTATCACAATATTCTATCAAGGCAAAATTGTAGACTGTGGTTCTCTAAGAATAACTCAGATGTGAAATTCTTCCTCCTAATATTCTCCACCACACTCCTCAACCCCCCTAAAACACACAGTCACACATTCTCTTCAGGTTCTAACAAAATAAATTTAATTGTGAGCTTATCAATTATAAGGTAGAGGTTTAATTTATCTTACCATTACAGAAACAGCAAAGATTTTTCATTAAAAGCTAGATTTAGAAACTTAATATAAAGTACCAGATTTATAATTTTAATTCATTTTGTAATACTGGCACAATAAGATTGTTCTGTAAAATATATGGGAAAATGTTCCAAAGTAACCTATTTTTCTCCTTAATTATTTTCCCAATTCAATAAGTTAATAAAATATCAAAGGAGGTATGGTTTAACATAACTACATTTATTTTTGAAAATTCAAAAGGAATTTTATGATCTTTCATCTGTATAATTAAATTATGATGCTAAAGATTTTAGGCCTTAGGGAAGGTAACTGCCCTTTTCCTGATTCTTCCATTACTTTGAAAATATAAATACCAGGTTCCAATGTTTAAACAAGTAGGAGTCTGATTTGTTTCTGATATGGATTTAAATATATTATAACATATGCATTTAAAAATATTTTAATTACCTATTTAACTTTATTTTTTAACTACTTGGGAGTGGATAGCAATGTCATCACCTTTTCCAAAGAATGACTCTCATAGCCTTCTCTTTTTGTTTATTGCACTTTTATCTTCTCAAGACCTGTTTACACAAGAAACAAACTGTCTTCTATTGTACTGCAATCCAAATACACCAAGTTTTAGCATTCATTGATCTCTCCGTGACATAGAGGAAATTTGAAAAAGTTTTCTTTAAAGTCTAAATTAACTTTGATTTGATTTTGCAAAAACTGCATTAATTAAATGTCATATAAATTAAGAACATTATCATCTCTGAGCAATTCTAGGATAAGAAGCTGTAGCTTTTCAACTGAAAAATCCCTGTCCTTTAACCTGTAAGTTTCTTTGTGTTCGGTTCAAAGCATCAGTAGCTCTTATAGCTAGTTGATGGTCATCTGATACTCCATCCACTACCTTTATCCAATTAAGTCCCTGTTTCTGCTTAAGTTTTTCCTCCTGTAGTGGACATAAAAGAGCTTTAAAAGAATCGAAAAGACATAAGGAAGACAAGATCTATGAAGACATAAGTCGACAAAACTGCCTTCTCAAGCTAATTTGGACAGTTCTGAAGAGGGAAAGCTGAGCAGTGCATACCTGGTGGTAAATTCCCACCCTTCTGTCTTTGAGATGGAGGTAAATGGGGAAGATGAAAAAAAAATGAAGTTTTCATTAGAGCACTCATTAACATAATGAGATTAGTAAAAAGGTTAGTGATTGCCAAAGGTTAGCGAGGCAGGAGGGAAGGATGAATGGGGGAGCACAGAGAAATTTAGGGTAATGTATGATAATTTAGTATATGATACTATAATAGAGGATACATGTCATTATACATTTGTCAAAACCCATAGAATATACACCATCAAGAGTAGAATGGTAATATAAACTGTGAACTTTGGGTGATAGTGATGTGTTAATGCAAGGTCATCATTTTAACAAATATACATTCTGGTGCAGGATGTCAACATGGGAACTCACATACCTTCTGCTCAATTTTGCTGTGAACCTAAAATTTCTCTTTAAAAAAGCCCATTTTTTAAGTTGATATTTATTTCCCATTCGCAGAAAAGATAATAGAGTTTTGTTGAGCTTATTTTACTATATAATTATATCCCTTTCACTTGGCATACAGCTATGTTCACTTTTTTTTTCAATTTGTAGAATTATTTTTCCTTTGTGTTTTAACTATGAAAATATTTGGATGGTTACAAGTCAAAATTATTCTAAAAAAGAACATTAATAGAAATTTTGCTTTCCTCCTCATCTCTGCAATTATTTTCCTCCCTCTTTAGATAGTTTTCTTAGTTTTGGTTTCTCCTCTCATTGTTTCTTTTGAAAATACAAGCAAATGCATTTAAATATGGTCACCCCCTTCTCTTTCTTACACAAAACTCAAATACTTTAAAAGTGTTTTGCATCTTTCACTTTTTTTTGCTTAATAACATATGATGGTGATCACTCCATCTGTGGACAGAGATCTACCTGCTCGTTTTTACAGCTGCACAGTCCTGCACCAGATGAATACAACAGGTTTGGGTTTTTTTTTAAGTTTCCTGTAATAGAGTTTTGGGTTGTCATAACCTCTCTGTTATTAAAAACAATGCAGTGCTGCAATGAAAAACTTTGAAACATTTGACAATTAAAAACTCAAAGTTAGTTGTCTTAAATGCAATAATAAGCTTATAGGAGAGTTCCAGCACCATGGTAATCATTCCTTGTTAGTAATTAGTAATAACCTACCCCCCACATTGGCTTCTTATTGAATATTGCTTTATTTGCCTAGATGTGAACCTCCCACTGTCACTCAGATACATGCTAGCTATCCAAGTGTTTACTATGGAGTTGCAGTTCTCTTGCCACAATGATAGGCCTATGCTTAGACACCTAATCCAAACTGGGTCCATCAAAGAACCTCAACTGGATGGCCTGGGTTTAGTAATTTGACTGAAACTGTGCCATTCAGAGCTCTACTCTGGCTTCTAAATTAGAGCTCTAGGAGGGGTATTTTCTGATCACCAATTCCAATGTGTGTGTTGTGGTGGAGGAGGGGGAGGGTTCTCTACACACCTCCAAGCAATGCTCCAGATATCAGTGGTGTCCTAACAATCAACTCAATTCTGACATTATCTACTGAGAGATGGTATCAGATTCCACAGGCTATGGGTTCAGTTCTTCCAGACTATCCCCACCTTACTTCAGATGTCAGTCACAGCTAGTAGGTTCCCAAGTTTTCCCCAACTTATGTCCAACTCAGCTAAAAATCAAAGGTTCCCATGAGGACCCTCGGGTTTTTATTAACTTGCTAGTGTGTGCACAGTCACCTAATCATGTCTGACTCTTTGTGACCCTTTGGACTGTAGCCCGCCAGGCTCCTCTGTCCATGGGATTTTTCAGGCAAAAATACCAGAGTGGGTGGCCATTTCCTCCTCCCAGGGACCTTCTCAACCCAGGGATCAAAGCCGTGATTAACTTGATAGAGCAGTTCACAGTACTCAGAGAAACATTCTACTTAGTAGATCACTGGTTTATTACAAAAGAATATAACTCAGGAACAACCAAATGGGTGATAGGGCAACATATGGGGAAAAGGCATGTACCTCTATGCTCTCTCTCTGAGTGTACCACCTGCCCCCAAACCTCTGCACATTCACCAGCCTAGAAGCTCTTGGAACCTCCTATTATTGGGATTTTTATGGAGGCTTCATCATGAAGGCACAATCAATCATTAACTCTGTTTTTAGGCCTTCTCTCTTCTCAAGAACATGGTAAGTGGGGCTGAAAATTCCAAGCTTCTAATCATGTGGTTCAGCTTTTCTGGTGACCACCCACCATCCGGGAGCTATCCAGAGCTACTACATTAGACTAAAAGATGCTCCTATCACCCAGGAAATGACAAAGGTTTAGGAGCACAGTCAGGAACCAGGGTCAAAGACCAAATATTAGAACAGAAATGCCTCAAGAGCTCTTATCACTTAGGAAATTACACGGGTTTCAGGAGCTCTGTGCCAGGAACTGGGGGCAGAACCAATATATATTTTCCGTTACCTCACAAGGGTTAATATGTGAGGGGAATGTGTGAGACATGGTTCCAGGAGTAGCCATGTTCTCAGGCATTGTATAATGGGAGAAAAGGAACCCAACCATATAGAGATGCAGAACTAGAGAAGAAGGAAGAAGTTCCTGGTGGTGTTATCTTCTGAGAAAAGCCATATCTCTGCCTTTCCTGCTATTTGGTTACATGGAACAGGAAATTTCTCTTTTATTCTAAAAAGTAAAAAGGAAATTAGGTATTAAGATGTTACATTGACAAAAAGAATTGCCAACAAAAAAGCTCATACTAGAGTCAGAACCTACTTTAATTCTTTATCGTTTTCTCTTAGTTCGTCTAGTTTTTCAAACAGAAGAGTTCACTGCACCTGGGACAAGGTTGGTGCTTGATAAGTGAGTGTTGATTGAACAGATGAATGAGTAAACAAAGGATGCGGTATTATTTCTTTTCAGTGATTATTTTCTCAACAATCTAAACATGTATTAATAGATTGTAGTTCAATCTGAAATTAGAATATGTTTCTTAAATCTAAGAGTTACTGAATTTCAAGTTGGTTCTCACACAACTGATAAAAGCACTGTTTCATCGTCTGTTTACTAAAGAAAGATTCAATGTCCTGGACTGGCAAGTTTTAAAGAATAAGACGGGAAATACTCTCTCTGATTGGTGTTTTTGTGTGGCTATAGAACATTTAAAATCTACCCATTGCAAATCAACATGAATTTTATCTTCATGTTACTAAACAATTGTAGATACCACAAATTTATTTTATGAAACTACATTGCATGTAGAGCAAACTTGTTCCATTCATCAAGGGATGCTTGCTCTTACTCTTATTTACTAAAACTCAAAAAGAGGCATTCTGTTTGCATAGCCTAGATAAGTGACATATCGTGAGATCTTTCATCTCAAATACAAACTTACTGAATTAGGGTTCAATGAAGAACAATAAATTAGTTAAATGGAAAAAATAATATAAAGAACTATTAACTATATACAGGCAGTAACTAAAGATGAAAAGATAATTCTAAAGAGTATCCTAGGTCTGAGAAAGAGTGCCCAAGGAAGGAATAACTTGTGAGAGGCTCCCTCCCCATAGCTGAGATTCACTTTCTTTCAAGATGTGGGTTTAGCCTATTGGATGAGAGAGAAATTTTCTCAGTTGCCTAAGCCAAAGCTGGTATACTGTCCAGGCAAGCAGGAGATACTCCTTTAGGCTGCAGGTGGGTAGAGACTACCAAATAGGCATGCCAAGGGAGCTAGGCATCGGGAGCCCACTGTGTGATACTAAGCCTGGTGTGTGTGGTGTCCACATTGGGAGAACAGTAGGAAAACCCTCCAGGGTGCAAGTGGACTGAGGCTGGCAGGTAGTGAGCAGAGGGAGAGCACCAGGGCATCAGGAACCCATCTCAGAGAAGCGTAGTGTGAGGCTCATAATGTTAACATTGTGAGGACTGCGAAAAAGTGGGGGTAGACCGGGGCTGCAAGCTCACCATGGGATCTCATACTCCTGGGGGCCCAGTGGAATAGAGCGTCACTAAAGTTCCACACATGCACTCCTAGTAATCGTGAATTTGGAGCAAGATAAGGCAAAATAAAAGCACATCAAAAATTACAAGAGAAGCCTTTGCTCCTGCAATATCCCTCTAGCACCCATTTTAAATCATCGGTTTATTATTCAGGTATGGTAAGGCCAAGTCATAGCAAACACCCTCTTCCAACAACACAAGAGAAGACTCTACACCTGGACATCACCAGATGGTGAACACCGAAATCAGACTGATTATATTCTTTGCAGCCAAAGATGGAGAAGTTCTATACAGTCAGCAGAAACAAGACCAGGAGCTGACTGTGGCTCAGATCATGAACTCCTTATTGCCAAACTCAAACTTAAATTAAAGAAACTAGGAAAAACCACCAAACCATTCAGGTATGACCTAAGTCAAATCCCTTATGATTATACAGTGGAAATGAGAAATAGATTTAAGGTACTAGATATGATAGATAGAGTGCCTGATGAACTATGGATGGAGGTTAGTGACATTGTACAGGAGTCAGGGGTCACGACCATCCCCAGGGAAAAGAAATGCAAAAAAGCAAAATGGCTGTCTGAGGAGGCCTTACAAATAGCTTGAAAAGAAGAGAAGCAAAAAGCAAAGGAGAAAAGGAAAGATATAAGCATGTGAATGCAGAGTTCCAAAGAATAGCAAGGAGAGATAAGAAAGCCTTCCTCAGCAATCAATGCAAAGAAATAGAGAAAACAACAGAATGGGAAAGACCGATCTCTTCAAGAAAATTAGAGATACCAAGGGAACATTTCATGCAAAGTTTGGCTTGATAAAGGACAGAAATGGTATGGACCTAACAGAAGCAGAAGATATTAAGAAGAGGTAGCAAGAATACACAGAAGAACTGTACAAAAAAGATCTTCAGGACCCGGATAATCAAAATGGTGTGATCACTCACCTAGAGCCAACATCCTGCAATGTGAAGTCAAGTGGGCCTTAGAAAGCATCCCTACGAACAAAGCTAATGGAGGTGATGGAATTCCAGTTGAGCTATTTCAAATCCTGGAAGATGATAGTGTGAAAGTGCTGCACT
This sequence comes from Redunca redunca, assembly GCA_006410935.1. Taxonomy (NCBI): domain Eukaryota; kingdom Metazoa; phylum Chordata; class Mammalia; order Artiodactyla; family Bovidae; genus Redunca; species Redunca redunca. The sequence continues at coordinate 293,373 of SJYQ01003703.1, read as the reverse complement.
CAATATGCCAGCAAATTTGGAAAACTCAGCAGTGGCCACAGGACTAGAAAAGGTCAGTTTTCATTCCAATCCCAAAGAAAGGCAATGCCAAAGAATGCTCAAACTACCGCACAATCTCACTCATCTCACACTCTAGTAAAGTAATGCTCAAAATTCTCCAAGCCAGGCTTCAGCAATACGTGAACTGTGAACTTCCAGATGTTCAAGCTGGTTTTAGAAAAGGCAGAGGAACCAGAGATCAAACTGCCAACATCCGCTCAGTTCAGTTCAGTCGCTCAGTTGTATCCGACTCTTCGCGACCCCATGAATAGCAGCACTCCAGGCCTCCCTGTCCATCACCAGCTCCCAGAGTTCACTCAAACTCACGTCCATCGAGTCAGTGATGCCATCCAGCCATCTCATCCTCGGTTGTCCCCTTCTCCTCCTGCCCCCAATCCCTCCCATCATCAGAGTCTTTTCCAGTGAGTCAACTCTTCACATGAGGTGGCCAAAGTACTGGAGCTTCAGCTTTAGCATCATTCCTTCCAAAGAAATCCCAGGGTTGATCTTCAGAATGGACTGGTTGGATCTCCTTGCAGTCCAAGGGACTCTCAAGAGTCTTCTCCAACACCACAGTTCAAAAGCATCAATTCTTCGGCACTCAGCCTTCTTCACAGTCCAACTCTCACATCCATACATGACCACAGGAAAAACCATAGCCTTGACTAGACGGACCTTAGTCGGCAAAGTAATGTCTCTGCTTTTGAATATACTATCTAGGCTGGTCATAACTTTTCTTCCAAAGAGTAAGCGTCTTAATTTCATGGCTGCAGTCACCATCTGCAGTGATTT
>SJYQ01003703.1:228214-292232 GCA_006410935.1 Redunca redunca | reverse complement strand
TGCTTTCTAAGGCCCACTTGACTTCACATTCCAAGATGTCTGGCTCTAGATTAGGGATCACATCATCATCATCATCTGTGTCATGAAAATCTTTTTTGTACAGTTCTTCCGTGTCTGCTGGATCATCGAAAAAGCAAGAGAGTTCCAGAAAAACATCTATTTCTGCTTTATTAACTATGCCAAAGCCTTTGACTGTGTGGATCACAATAAACTGGAAAATTCTGAAAGAGATGGGAATACCAGACCACCTGACCTGCTTCTTGAGAAACCTGTATGCAGGTCAGGAAGCAACAGTTAGAACTGGACATGCAACAACAGACTGGTTCCAAATAGGAAAAGGAGAACGTCAAGGCTGTATATTGTCACCCTGCTTATTTAACTTATATGCAGAGTACATCATGAGAAACGCTGGGCTGGAGAAAGCACAAGCTGGAATCAAGATTGTCGGAAGAAATATCAATAACCTCAGATATGCAGATGATACCACCTTATGGCAGAAAGGGAAGAGGAACTAAAAAGCCTCTTGATGAAACAGGAGAGTGAAAAAGTTGGCTTAAAGCTCAACATTCAGAAAACGAAGATCATGGCATCTGGTCCCATCATCTCATGGGAATTAGATGGGGAAACAGTGGGGAAAGTGTCAGACTTTATTTTGGGGGGCCCCAAAATCACTGCAGATGGTGACTGCAGCCATGAAATTAAAAGACACTTACTCTTTGGAAGGAAAGTTATGACCAACATAGATAGCATATTGAAAAGCAGAGACATTAACTTTGCCAACAAAGGTCCATCTAGTCAAGGCTATGGTTTTTCCAGTATTCATGTATGGATGTGAGAGTTGGACTGTGAAGAAAGCTGAGTGCCAAAGAATTGATGCTTTTGAAGTGTGATGTTGGAGAAGACTCTTGAGAGTCCCTTGGACTGCAAGGAGATCCAACCAGTCCATTCTAAAGGAGATCAGTCCTGGGTGTTCTTTGGAAGGACTGATGCTAAAGTTGAAACTCCAATACTTTGGCCACCTCATGTGAAGAGTTGACTCATTGGAAAAGACTCTGATGATGGGAGGGATTGGGGGCAGGAGGAGAAGGGGAAGACAGAGGATGAGATGGCTGGATAGCATCACCGACTCGACGGACATGAGTTTGGGTGAACTCTGGGAGCTGGTGATGGACAGGGAGGCCTGGCATGCTGCAATTCATGGGGTAGCAAATAGTCAGACACAACTGGGCAGTTGAACTGAACTGAACTGAAGGCCAAGTCAGGAGATAATTGCCATTGAAAACATAGTTTGTTACAGTTTCCAAGAGGAGAAAGGAGGCCATGCCATATAGGGTCACACAGGGATGCATCAGTCAGTCAGGAGGCAGAGGGAGTGAGAGGAAAACATGGGCAAGAGTCTTTATTGTGGTCTTCATGGGAAAGAATGGGAGAGGCAGGGTAAATAGGCCTAGGATTAAGTAGCTTGGATAATTTTATTGAGCTCCAGGGGCTAGGGGCTGCCCCTGGTTGTCTGATAACTGGCCCTGGAATGATTAGTGTAAAGGGACAGCGGCCTAGTATAATAGCCCAAAAAAAAAAGACTGGGCTCTGAATTCTTTAGTGTGCATCTTAAAGCTGTGCCTGCAAGCAAGCCCTTTGCTGTCTCTAGGAACTGGCTACTTGGCAGTCCCTCCAGGGCCAGCAAGGGCCCAGATGGCAAACCATCAGAAATACATGGTTAATACCACCCACTACTGACAAGATGTGTTTACTGCAGAGGAGAAATGCTTTATTACCATAGATCAAGCAATGAAGGGGGGATTTGTAGCTGAGATGCACTCATTACAACTACTCAGATTATTGATCATCTTATTTAAAGATTTTCAACCAGTTGAGTTCAGCTCTGAGTGTTTATTTCATTTTTTTTAATCAGTGATAGCATCATCTTTAGAAAATTGATCACTCTGTGTTTTGTATTCTGTAATGGTCATTTTAGACTTCCCTCGTGGCACAGGTGGTAAAGCGTCTGCCTACACTGCAGGAGACCCAGGTTCAATCCCTGGGTTGGGAAGATCCTCTGGAGAAGGAAATGGAAACCCACTCCACTACCCTTGCCTGGAAAATCCCATGGACCGAGGAGCGTGGTAGGCTACAGTCCATGGGGTCACAAAGAGTTGGACACAACTGAGTGACTTCACTTCACTGTTCATTTTGGCTAATTTTCCAGTGTCCATTTTATTCAAATCATCAATTTAAACCAATCATAGTCTTTTGCCAGATATTGGTCCAGAGCAGCATATGTCTGAGCTGTGTTGACCTGAAACAAATAGGCTGCCAGGCTTTTCTCCAGAAAAAGATAGGTTTATTCTGAAGCAACAGGGAATTGCAGCTGTAGGTCTGCAACCATGATGAGCCATATGCAAGTTCACCTACCGCCAAGGAAAGAGGCACATTTTCATAGAGGGAAAAGGAAGTTGGGAGGCTACAGTGAGCAGAGTCCATAGCTTTTCATTGGCCAAGTCCTTGCCAGGACAGGAATCTTTCTTACAACTGTTGAGCTCAGCTATCACTGCAGAGTGTGAGAGCTCCCCCTTCTGGTTTCCCAACTCTCTTTAACTCAGGTTTCTGTTTAATAAAATTTTTTATAGCAAATTTAGGTAAGCTAAACCAAAAGGAAAAGTTTGCTAGAGCTTCTGGGGATGAAAATGTTCTATGTCTCTTCATCGCATCTGAACTAGAAAATGCAGCTCTACTGCTACCGGGAACCAGCTTGTGACTACACAGGAGGCCAGCTTAAGGACAATGCCAGAACAAAGGAGGGTAGAACAAGAGAAGAGCTGAGGAAGGAATCCCACTCCTAGAACCTACCTGGGGCTTCCCTGATAGCTCAGCTGGTAAAGAATCCACCTGTAATGCAGGAGACCCCATTTGATTCCTGGGTCAGGAAGATCCCCTGGAGGAGGGCATGGCAACCAACTCCAGTATTCTTGCTTGGAGAATTCCATGGACAGAGGAGGCTGGCGGGCTGCAGTCCATCAGGTCACAAAGAGTCAGACATGACTGAGCAACTAAGCACAACACACAATGTGACTTGTCTCTGAATTTCCTGTTATGGTAGATAATAAATATCCTTATGATGCAAAACCATTTGAGCCAAGGTTTTCTGTCACTTGAAACCAAAAGTACAATAACTGATTCAAGTTCTCACTATATTTTATTCATACTTCTGCTATAGTATTTATTGCTCTTCATCACAACTATTTATTCTGAATTTATCTTCATAACTAGACTGTTGTCTCCTTGCCTTGAGCTTATCTTAGTTAACTTAATCTTTCTAGATAGCAGATGAAAGCTATTACATATAAAATAAACAATAAAATCCTACTGCATAGCACAGGAAACTGTATTCAATATCCTATAATAAAACATAATGAAAATTAATGTGAAAAAGAATATATATACATGGGTGTGTATAATATATATATATATATATATTATACACACACATAACTGCATAACTGAATCACTTTGCTATACATCAGGAATTAGCACCACAATATAAATCAACTATACTTCAATAAAAAAAGAAATGGACAAAAAAACAAATAATCATAACTCTAACACATGCTTAAAAAAAAAAAGCATGCAGTGTACCAAATAACCAGAAATTAGGAGGTCAGGAAAACCTGATAAGTTGGAATATTTGATGAGCTAGAATATATGATGAACCAAGTGACAGCCCCAAGTTCAACCAGGAAGTTTGGGGGAGTTTTGACCACCTATTGGGACACCAGTGTGAAGACTGTGGTTGGAGTTAGTTGTTACAGCATCTAAACCCAGGAAATCTGGGCATTCACTACCAGGTAAGGCTCATCTCTGGAACAGTCTGAATGAAATAGAGCTGGTCGGGAGTTAGGTTGGTGGGTTTCTGTGGACTGGCACACTTGCAGTTGTATATAGCTGCTGAGCTCTGCCTTGCTTGTTTCAACAGTGGAAAATACCAGTTCTGTAAAGCACTCTGCCTACTTTGCTCCCATTCATACTGGATCCATGCTAGCTGCTGAAAACTCTCTAGTGCCACCATTTCTTGCACATTCCGTGCATTGACCAATCAGACAATATTCATAGAGGCCTACAATGTGCCAGACTTTGTGCCAGTCTGTGCAGAGATTACAGTGCTGCAAGAGGCAAGGAGCTTACTGTCTGATTCAAAGATTTCCAAACTTTCTTGGTTCACAGTAGTTTATTTGTTGGTGTCAGTAGTTTATTCACAGCACCCTTAGGCTGAAAGAAATTCCTATCGGTTCCTTTTACTTAGAAGTTAGATCCAAACAACTTCTGTCTGAACAACTTAGTAGCTATTTTAAGATACAACTATAAATTAAGGGGGCTTCCCAGGTGGCTCAGTGGTAAAGAATCTGCCTGCAGTGCAAGAGATGCAGAAGACATGGATTCCATCCCTGGTCTGGAAGATCCCCTGGAGGAGGAAATGGCAATCTACTCCAGTATTCTTGCCTGGAAAAACCCAGGGACGGAGGAGCATGGCAGGCTACAGTCCAAAGGGTTGCAAAGAGTCGGATATGACTAACACACACACACTATAAGAAAAAGTAACATCTTTATTTCACCCAGGGCATGCCTACCTGTTGGACATTGCACAACTTCTCCAATCTTGGAATCAGATTGGACATCTCCAACCTCATTCCCTAAACACAGCAATTTTTGTGAGGTTCTAGCTTTTTATCACAATTGTTAGAAACCCAGCTTGGCAAAGATATGACATTATTCAAAATATAGTGAAAAGAAATGCAGTCTAATGGAAATCATGAACTACCTCCCCTCACAAGAAGAATGTCAAACAGATAACCTCTACTTCCCTCAAGTATTTAAACTATGCTGCAGTGCCCCTGAGAAGGCATCTGTGGTATCCCAGCACTGGCAGATCATGACTTAGAAATAGGTCTATGATTTGAACTGTCCAAACCCCCAGCAGTTTCTCAAACTAGGAGCACTTAAATGTGTGTTCAAAAATGGATGTCTTTACACAACTGAAAGCCAGAGGATTCTGGATCAGACTCTCCTGTACTTTGTGGCAGAGTGAATACTCTGTGCTAGATGAGGGTGATCCTGAAGGTCTTCCACTAAACAAACACCATAAATTCTGTTGTTGTTTAGTCACCAAGTTGTGTCTGACTCTTTATGACCCCACAGACTGCAGCACACCAGGCTTCCCTGTCCCTCAGCACCTCCCAGAGTTTGCCCAAATTCATGTCCATTGAATCGGTGATGCTGTCCAACCATCTCATCCTCCGTCATTTTCTACTTCTACCTTCAATTTTTCCCAGCATTAGGGTCTTTTCCAATGATTTGGCTCTTTGCATCAGGTGACCAAAGTATTGGAGCTTCAGCATCAGTCCTTCCAATGATTATTCAGGGTTGATTTCCTTCAAGATTGACTGGTTTAATCTCCTTTCAGTCCAAAGCACTCTATAGGATCATATTTTCTGAACCACAAATCCAGAAACAAAGGTGGGTGAACTTTTAAAGACAAAGAACCTGAATGTTGTCTTGTTCTGCCCTGGAAGGCCTGGACACATTGTCACCATCTATGAGAAACCCCAGTACAAGACCAACTTCCAAGTCCAGGACCAGCTGAGTCTCAAAGAGGCTGCAGAAATTCCTAAATTCCCATATGCATGCTTGCCTTCAGCCTGCACCAGAAGAAAGTAAGGTGGGATAGAAACATGCTTAAAAGACTACCTGGTATGCAGGTACTGTAGGACATCTACAAAACTGATGCAAACCCATTTAAATCCATTTTTCTCATCCTTCTCAATCCATCATTTACATACATACACACACAGAGTCATCTCACTTAAGGACCCTAGTAAATAGCTTTAGCAAAACAAAAGTTTGAAGAAAGAAAATGGACTCCTGAAACAACCTAGCACATTTATAAATAGGTTTATTATACCAACTCTTAAAAAATATAATTGAGGGAATTTTCTCAAGTGATAGCAATGGTCCATATTTTTATGGAGTTGTGGCTCAGTGGTAAAGAATCTGCCTGCAATGCAGCAGGAGACACAGGAGACTTGGGTGGGATCCTGGGTCCGGAAGATCCCATGGAGGAGGGAACGGCTACCCATTCCAATATTCTTGCCTGAAAAATCCCATGGACAGAAGAGCCTGGCGAGTTACCATCCAGGGGGCTGCAAAAGAGGGACTGAGCATGCAACAATAAGTGGATATGAGGGGTAAAGAATCAGGCAAAACTCACCTAACTGTGGACAGATGCACTAATTTTGATAGAGTAAAATGTTAGCCAACAGTAGAATCTAAGTGGTGGATACAGGAGTGTTCACTGTAAAATTNTTTTCATAAACATAAATATCTATGCTATTATATATGTGTGTGTGATGAAAATTGTTTTAAAAGACATTGCAATGTTTACTCCAAGACATGGGAGTGAGAAAAGTGGCTTTTATATATATATATATATATATATATATATATTTACAATGAGTATATTTTACTTTTGTATTTAAAAGAAAAATAATATTGCTTAAGTTAATATATTTTCATACCTCAACACCATGGCTTTGAACACTCTTATGTTCTTTAACTGATGAAATCTTAGTTTTCATCTAAAGCCCAACTCAAAGGCACTCTAAATAGCTCTACCAGCAGAACCAATTGCTTCCCTCATTGTTTTTTAATAGCACCTTGTACTTTATTACATACTCTATGATCAAACTTAAGGTGATTAGTAGTATAGTTAGTTGAGAGGTTTGATGTTTTATTCATCTCTATATGGTCCACATTCCCTGCCCTTGCACAAGTCTTTATAATTAAAAGTACAATAAGCTTTAGGTGAACTGTTGATATGTGTTTTAGATAAAAGGAACTTGGCTTCTGAAATACGAAGCAAGAGAACTCAACTAGAACCCAGATCACTTATTCCCAACAAATGTTGCGAATGACACCCGTGGCACCCACTGTGTTGCCTGTTCCCAGGACGACTGTGACAAAAGACACAGAGCCCTCCCAATGCTCATAATCGACCCTGGGAGGAAGAAGCAAACCGTTAATTACATTACAGCTTAGGGCTTGTAAAAGAGGAGAACATATATTGGCAATACCTATAATACAGAATGGAGAAGGCAATGGCACCCCACTCCAATACTCTTGCCTGGAAAATCTCATGGACGGAGGAGCCTGGTAGGCTGCAGTCCATGGAGTCGCTAAGAGTTGGACAGACTGAGCGACTTCACTTTCACTTTTCACATTCATGCATTAGAGAAGGAAATGGCAACCCACACCAGTGTTCTTGCCTGGAGACTCCCAGGGACGGGGGACCCTCGTGGGCTGCCGTCTATGGGGTTGCACAGAGTCAGACACAACTGAAGCAACTTAGCAGATAATACAGAAGTACCTGTAATACCAGAAATGTACAAGGAGAGAAGAATCTGGGAGGGCTCCTTAGAAAAAATGGTGTTGTCTAAGCTCACTCTTTAAGGAGTTAGCTGGGTGAAGTGAGGCTGGGAATGCTGGAGCTGACAGAAAGTAGCACATCAGTATGAAAAATTTTGACTCTTGGAGAACTGCAAGAGTTCTCTATATCTGGCCAAAGTCTAGGAGCCAGTTGGGAATTGTGTGAGCCAAGGGACTGAGTCTGGGAACAAGCCAAGGAGTTTGGATTTGTTCTCGAGGAAGTGGGGGAGTCATAAAAGTGAGTGGAGAAGTCTTGTTGCCAGGTAGAGAAGCAATTGGAACATGCCAAACAGGAGGTATCAATTGTAATTGGTGTTCTTGACAAGTTTGTAGTAATAGGCTAGAAAGAAATGACAGGGCATGAAGTAGAGACACAGAGGGACAGATCACAGAGCTGCTACTTATGAAGCGGAGTTGACATGATCCCTTCCTTTACTAATGTTTTTAAAGAAAGCGATCTAAACTTTATTGAAACTAACAATGAGGTACCATAGATAGTTTGTTCTTTTTTTTCTCCTCTCTTTTTAGCATAGGCAATTGCAACAGTATAGATTGTGAACCTTAATCTTTGGTAGACTATTTTCCTGTGCTATATCAGAGCCTCAGCATATGTAAGGTCTGTTTATCATTTAGCTGCTTTTGATATGAACTGTGAGTTTTACTTTAGTAACACCTCATCATTCATTGCCTCAATGAAAAGAGAGAATTGCAAAGAAAACAGATGAATTTAAAGCAAAATACATGCTTTTAATTATAAAGAAAATATATTCAAATCATTTAAACTCCTTTGATCTGTGTCAAACAACTCTTTTTCCAAACAGAAAACATTAGGTTCTCATGACATGATTTTTTAAAGTTCCCACCTGAAAAAGCACAAGTCTTAGAATCAGTCTCAGAATAATCCTACTTGAAAACAACATTGAAAATAAAATATAATAATTTAAAATTAATGGAACAGGTTATAAAGACAAAGAGTAAGAAAATAAAGCCACTAAATTCAAGGAGGTAATGGGTTTATCTGATATTTCATTTTGCCTTACTTGATAATAAGCCAGTTTATGGTATTAAATCTATAGTGATTGCTATAGACAGCAGATAAATGCATGTAGGAAACATGCTTCTTACAATACTTAATCTACTATTTCAAATTCAAATTCTGGTCTTGAGTCCAAGAACCAAAGTAAAGAGGAAAAAATTGAAAAAAAAAAAAAAACAAAACAGGAGTTTTACACATAACTAAATTCATACTGGCAAAATTAGATTGTGCTTTACAGCCAAGATTGTGAAATTCTAGGTTGTAGAATCTTCTTCAATTGCATTTTTAAAATTTCAGAAATATTAAATGACCCTTCTTTGGACATAAGGGGATAGTTTGGATTTATGAACATTTATTTTAGGTATAAAATCCTTAAAAACATAAACTTTGGTCCTTTACCCATGTCTCTAAGCTAGTGAGAATGTATTTGTTTCTTGGTAACATGAATGAATGTCCATCCTCTTATAAACACGCAACAAATAGAAAAGTTGGAGAGATGAAGGAAATAATAGGTATCTGGAAATATTAAGAAATCAGGCAGGTCAAAGGCAGCATAATCATTAAAATAAAAAGCCCAAAGCACTAGTTGAAGCTGGACCGCAGGGCTGAGGGGATAGCTCTGTGCATTGACTCCCACAGAAGATGAATGGAACTGGGAACTGTGTACACTGGTTGACACGCACCTGGAGAGGCACACCACGGCAGGCAGGAAGACCTGGGCTGCAGTGTCTCACTGCTCAGTCACGCTCTGGCCTTAGAATTGGTGGAGTCCAAGTTTTTTTTTTTTTAATAAAAGGCAGGGGTAGGAAAAAGATAAGTTATAAAACAGGTAGTTTCTTTACTCAAAGGTAGTGAAAGTATCAGTCACTGTGAGAAAGGAAATAGAAAAACTGACAAGTAAAGATGGAGAGGTAGCTATAGTTAACTGTTGTTACAGCTAAACCTCAAAGTCTCAGTGGCATATAAAGAATGAAGTTAGTTCCTATTCATTCACATTTCAAGAAGGATATATCTATTGGGTGCTTCTCCAAGCAGCAATTGAGGGACACAGTAGGAAAGACCTACCATCTTCCATCATGTGGCTCTGCCATTGTCAATCCAAACTTCAAAGGATGTATTTAGGTTGGTGCAAAAGTAATTGATGTTTTAGACCATGAATTTTAAATCATAACTAGACTCAAACACATCTTTATTCATCAAAGTAGGTATCAATGCAATCAACACATTTTTGCCAACAAGAAATAAGTTGGTTTATTCCTGTAGTGTAAAAATCCATTCTTCGCGATTCAACAAACTCTTGGAAAGCATTTTCTGCCTCCTGCTGGTTGTGGAAGCATTTTCCCCGCAAAAAGTTGTCGAGATGCTTGAAGAAGTGGTAGTCAGTTGGCAAGAGGTCAGGTGAATATGGCGAATGAGGCAAAACTACGTAGCCCAATTCGTTCAACTTCTGAAGCATTGGTTGTGCTACGTGCGGGCATTATCATGGAGAAGAGCTGGGCCCTTTCTATTGACCAATGCCAGGAGTAGGCATTTCAGTTTTTGGTGCACCTCATCAATTTGCTGAGCATACTTCTCAGATATAATGGTTTCACCAGGGTTCAGAAAGCTGTAATGAATACAGGGACCATGACCTTTTTGTGGTGCAAGTTTGGCTTTGGGAAGTGCTTTGGAGCCTCTTCTCGGTCCAGCTACTGAGCTGGTCATCACCAATTGTCATATAAAATCCACTTTTCATTGCACATCACAATCCAATTGAGAAATGCTTCCTTGTTGTTGCATAGAATAAGAGAAGACAACACTTCAGAATGACATTTTAAAAAATTTCCGGTCAGCTCATGCGGCACCCACTCATTAAGGTTTATCACCTTTCCAATTTGCTTCAAATGCCCAATGACTATAGAATGGCCTATGCTGAGTTCTTTGGCAACTTCTCATGTAGTTGTAAAAGGATCAGCTTTGATGATCTCAGTTGGTCGTTGTCAGCTTCCGACGGCTGGTCACTACGTTCCTCATCTTCAAGGCTCTTGTCTCCTTTGCAAAACTTCTTGAACCACCACTGCACTGTACATTCATCAACAGTTCCTGGGCCAATGCATTACTGAGTTGTTTCTACTGCTTTATGATTCATTTTAAACTCAAATGAGAAAATTGCTCAGATTTGGCAGCCCACTCCAGTATTCTTGCCTGGAAAATCCCATGGACAGCAGAGCCTGGTAGGCTACTGTCCATGGGGTTGCAAAGAGTCGGACACGACTAAGCAACTTCATTCATTCATTTAACATCATTTCCATAGTCCAAAATAAATATGAAATAAATAGCAAGTAATAAGTCATTAGCAAAAAAAACATAAAATGAGAAATGTGCATTAAAATGATATATAACATAACCACATTTATTAAGAATGTATTCCAAAATCAAATGGCAAATTTCAACAGTGCAAAAACTGCAGCTATATTTGCACCAACCTAATAGAAAAAACATGGATAATCACCTCTGGAGAGGTTTTTAGCAGATCCCGTGGAAGTGGCACACATTATTTTACTCGTTGGTTTGATTGTAGTCATACAGCCATACCAAACCCTAGGAAGACTGGGAAATGTTTAGCTGTGGTCCCAGAAAGAGTAAACAAATTTTGACCAGCATATACCAGTAGTCTGTGCCACACTGTCTTCTGAAGAGGAATGTAGTTATGTATTACTAGGTAAGAGACTAAACCAAATATAAATGGAGGATTAAAAAGGAAAGCATTGGCAGTTTGAGAATTCTATAGCTGACATTTTTCAGTGGCAGAAAATGATCTGGGTCTGTCATCACTTCTTTTAAAGCAGTAGTTCTCAACTGGGGACAGTTTTGACCTCTCCCCCTCCAGGGGATATTTGCCACTGTCTGGAGACATTTTCAGTTGTCACAGCTTGGTGAATGGTAGTTGCTATGGCATGTAGTAAGTTCAGAGAGCACAGATGATGGTAATCACCCTACGTTACTCAGGACAAAGACTTATCTGGTCTAAAACATCAGTAGTGAAAGGCTGAGAAACTGTTCTTCGAAGAAAGAGAAAAAGGCAAGTCAAAAGTAAGATAATACATAAAAGAAAGACTGTTTTCTAAAAATACTAACGTTATCTTAATATCAAGTCAAATGTAAAATGATAACATCTAAAGACAATTCCTAATATTTCAGGACAGAGCCCCCATGTAAAATCAAATATACTCTCAGGAAGCATTCGGAGCCTGTGGAGAGCAGTAACTGGCCCTCTTTTTGATTTTCAAGGAGACCCAGCTCAGCAAGGTGGAACACTCATTTTAGGTCCAGGTAAGCACCAAAGCTCAGCTTCAGCAGTGTGCTTTTTATGCTTTCTGGAAGTCAAGAGGCCATCCACCTTCTTTATAAAATAGCCACCATGTAAAAGTGTACACGGTAGCAGTCAGCATGGTGTGCTCTCCCAGGATGCTGTGCTCTCACAGGGGACATCGTTTGTCTTCAAACACGCCTGTATATTTTTGATGTCTGTTTACTGGATGTACTGTGGCCATCATCCCATGCCTGAGTGATTCCAGGTATTTGGGATAGGGAAAATCAGTGGTGGTTTGGTGATTTGACATGAGTCTCAGTGAACTCCGGGAGTTGGTGATGGACAGGGAGGCCTGGTGTGCTGCCATTCATGGGGTCGCAAAGAGTTGGACACGACTGAGCGACTGAACTGAACTGATAATACTCTTTAAAAATTTCAGTGGAGATGAGCAGACGACCCACAAAATGCAGAACAATTATACCAAAGAAATTCTTGCACTGTTAAGAAAGTTCTAGGACCCACAACAAATTTCCTAACCTGGGGATCTGGCAAAGGGACTGAGAACCCTCAGAGAATTTAACTTTGGAGGCCAGTGGGATTTGATTACAGAAGTTACACAGGACTAGGGAAACAGACTCTTGGAGGGCACAAATAAGACCTTGTGCACACCAGGACCCAGGAGAAAAGAGCAGTGACCCCACAAGAGACTGACCCAGACTTGCCTGTGAGTGTCCAGAAGTTTCCGGTTGAGGCATGGGTTGGTGGTGGCCTGATGCAGGGTTGGGGACACTGAGTGCAGCAGTGCATCCATGGGACCTTTTGAAGGAGGTCGCCTGTATCTTCATTCCCTCCACCATAGTTTGGCCTCAGGTCAAACAACAGGGAGGGAACACAGCCCCATCCATCAATATAAAATTGGATTAAAGATTTACTGAGCCCCTCAGAACAAGACCCAGTTTCCCCCACAGTCAGCCTCTCCCATCAGGAAGATTCCATAAGCTTCTTATCCTTGTCCTTCATAAGGCAGACAGAATGAAAATCAAAGTCATAGAAAACCAATCAAACTGATCACATGGACCACAGCCTTGTCTAACTCAGTGAAACTATGAGCCATGCTTTGTAGAGCCACCCAAGATGGATGGGTCAGGGTGGAGAGTTCTGACAAAATGTGGTCCACTGGTGAAGGGAATGGCAAACCACTTCAGTATTCTTGCCTTGAGAACCCCATGACAGTATAAAAAGGCAAAAAGATATGACACTGAAAGATGAACTCCCCAGATCAGTGGGAGCCCAGTATGCTACTGGAGAAGAGTAGAGAAATAACTCCAGAAAGAATGAAGAGACAGAGTCAAAGCTGTGGATGAGCCCGGTTGTGGAAGTGACTGGTGATGGAAATAAAGTCTGATGCTGTAAAGAGCAATATTGCTTGGGAACCTGGAATGTTAGGTCCATGAATCAAGGTAAATTAGAAGTGGTCAAGCAGGAGATGGCAAGAGTGAACATCTATATTTTAGGTGAACTAAAATGGACTGGAATGGGCGAATTTAATTCAGATGACCATTGTATCTACTACTGTGGGCAAGAATCCCTTAGAGGACATGGGTTTTTTCAGCATTAAGTTTCCCATATAGGTTATTACAAAATATTGAGTAGAGTTCCCTTTTCAATACAGTAGGTCCTTGTTGATTACCTATTATACATATAGTAGTGTATATATGTTAATTTAACACTCCTAATTTATTCCTCCCCTCATCTCTCCCCTTTGGCAACCATAAGTTGAAGTCTGTTTCTATTTTGTAAATAAGTTCATTTGTATCATTTTTTTTTAGATTCTGCATGTAAGTGATGTCATATGATATTTATGTTTCTTTGACTTAGTTCACCCAGTATAATTCCTAGGTTCATCCATGTGGCTGTGGATGGCATTATTTCATTCTTTTTTATGGCTAAGATTCCACTGTGTATATGTGCCACATCTTCTATCTCTGTTTCTCTGTTGATGGAGATTGGGTTGCTTCCATGTCCTGGCTATTGTAAATAGTGCTGCAGTGAACACTGGAGTGTATGTATCTTTTTTTAAACTATGGTTTTCTCCAGATTCATACCCAGGAGTTGGATTGCTGGATGATATGGTAGTTCTTAGGGTTTTTTTAATTTTTTATTTATTATTTTTGGTTGTGCTAGGTCTTTGTTGCTATGCAGGCTTTTCTCTAGTTGTGGCGAGTGGCAGCTACTCTCTAGGTTTGGTGCACGGGCTTCTCATTCCAGGGGCTTTTCTTGTTGCCTGCGGAGCACTGGCCCTAGGGCTTCAGAAGTTGTGGCTTTTGGGCTCTAGAGCAGAGGCTCGATAGTTGTGGCATATGGGCTTAGTTGCTGCTCAGCATGTGGAATCTTCCTGGATCAGGGATTGAGCCCATGTCTCCTGCATTGGCTGGAAGATTCTTTACCACTGAGCCACCAGGGAAGCCCTATATTTAGTTTTTTAAGGAACCTCCATACTGTTCTCCATAGTGGTTGTACCAGTTTACATTCCCACTGACCCTGTGAGAAGGTTCCCTTTTCTCTACACCCTCTCCAGCATTTATTGTTGGTGACTTTTTGATAATGGCCATTCAAACCAGCGTGAGGAGATACCTTATTGTAGTTTTGATTTGCATTTCTCTGATAAGTAACAGTGTTAAACATCTTTTCATGTACTTTTT
Source organism: Redunca redunca (assembly GCA_006410935.1). Taxonomy (NCBI): domain Eukaryota; kingdom Metazoa; phylum Chordata; class Mammalia; order Artiodactyla; family Bovidae; genus Redunca; species Redunca redunca. Next base: position 277,729 of record SJYQ01003703.1, on the reverse strand, counting down.
GGCCATCTGTATGACATCTTTTAGACTGACTAGTTTTCTGTGATTATGGTTTGTGTGTCTGCCCTCTGATGCCTCTCGCAACACCTACTGTCTTACTTGGGTTTCTCTTACCTTGGACGTGGGGTATCTCTTCACGGCTGCTCCAGCAAAGCACAGCCGCTGCTCCTTACCTTGGATGAGAGGTATCTCCTCACAGCCACCCCTCCTGACATTGAATGTGGATTAGCTCTCTCGGCCCTTCTGCACCCAGGCCAGCACTCCTTGGACATCAGGTTGCTCCTCCCGGCCACTGCCCTTGACCTCGGGCGAGGGGTAGTTCCTCTCGGCCACACTTCTGCGTGGTCTGTCGCAGCCTTGTCTAACTCAATGAAACTAAGTCATGCCGTGTGGGGCCACCCAAGATGGGCGGGTCATAGTGCAGAGGTCTGAAGGAGTGTGGTCAACTGGAGAAGGGAATGGCAAACCACTTCAGTATTCTTGCCTTGAGAACTCCATGAACAGTATGAAAAGGCAAACTGACAGGATACTGAAAGAGGAACTCCGTAGGTCAGTAGGTACCCAGTATGCTACTGGAGATCAGTGGAGAAATAACTCCAGAAAGAATGAAGGGATGGAGCCAAAGCAAAAACAATACCCAGTTGTGGATGTGACTGGTGATAGAAGCAAGGTCCGATGCTGTAAAGAGCAATGTAGCATAGGAACCAGGAATGTTAGCTCCATGAATCAAGCCAAATTAGAAGTGGTCAAACAGGAAATGGCAAGAGTGAACATCAATATTCCAGGAATCAGCAAACTAAAATGGACTGGAATGGGTGAATTTAACTCAGATGACCATTATATCTACTACTGTGGGCAGGAATCCCTTAGAAGAAATGGAGTAGCCATCATGGTCAACAAGAGAGTCTGAAATGCAGTACTTGGATGCAATCTCAAAAATGACAGAATGATCTTTGTTCGTTTCCAAGGCAAACCATTCAGTATAACAGTAATCCAAGTCTATGCCCCAACCAGTAATGCTGAAGAAGCTGAAGTTGAATGGTTCTATGAAGACCTACAAGACCTTTTAGAACTAACACCCAAAAAGATGTCCTTTTCATTATAGGGGACTGGAATGCAAAAGTAGGAAGTCAAGAAACATCTGGGATAATTGGCATATTTGGCATTGGAATATGGAATGAAGCAGGACAAAGGCTAATAGAGTTTTTCCAAGAGAATGCACTGGTCATAGCAAACACCCTCTTCCAACAACACAAGAGAAGGCTCTACACATGGACATCACCAGATGGTCAACACTGAAATCAGACTGATTATATTCTTTGCAGCCAAAGATGGAAAAGCTCTACACAGTCAACAAAAACAAGACCAGGAGCTGACTGTGGCTCAGATCATGAACTCCTTATTGCCAAATTCAGACTTAAATTGAAGAATGTAGGGAAAACCACTAGACCATTCAGATATGACATAAATCAAATTCCTTATGATTATACAGTGGAAGTGTGAAATAGATTTAAGGGACTAGATCTGATAGAGTGCCTGATGAACTATGGAATGAGGTTCGTGACATTGTACAGGAAACAGGGATCAAGACCATCCCCATGAAAAGAAATACAAAAAGGCAAAATGGCAGTCTGGGGAGGCCTTACAAACAGCTGTGAAAAGAAGAGAAGCAAAAAGCAAAGGAGAAAAGGAAAGATGTACCCATTTGAATGCAGAGTTCCAAAGAATAGTAAGGAAAGATAAAAAAAAAAAAAAGCCTTCCTCAGTGATCAGTGCAAAGAAATAGAGGAAAACAATAGAATGGGAATGACTAGAGATCTCTTCAAGAAAATTAGAGATACCAAGGGAACACTTCATGCAAAGATGAGCTCGATAAAGGACAGAAATGGTATGGACCTAACAGAAACAGAAGATATTAAGAAGAGGTGGCAAGAATACACAGAAGAACTATACAAAAAAGGTCTTCATGACTAACATAATCACGATGGTGTGATCACTCACCTAGAGCCAGACATCCTGGAATGTGAAGTCAAGTGGGCCTTAGAAAGCATCACTACGAACAAAGCTAGTGGAGGTGATGGAATTCCAGTTGAGCTCTTTCAAATCCTGGAAGATGATGGTGTGAAAGTGCTGCATTCAATATGCCAGCAAATTTGGAAAACTCAGCAGTGGCCACAGGACTGGAAAAGGTCAGTTTTTCATTCCAATCTCAGAGAAAGGCAATGCCAAAGAATGCTTAGACTACTGCACAATTACACTCATCTCACATGCTAGTAAAGTAATGCTCAAAATTCTCCAAGCCAGGCTTCAGCAATACATGAACCATGAACTTCCAGATGTTCCAGCTGTTTTTAGAAAAGGCAGAGGAAACAGAGATCAAATTGCCAACATTCGCTGGATCATGGAAAAATCAAGAGAGTTCCAGAAAACCATCTATTTCTGCTTTATTGACTATGCCAAAGACTTTGACTGTGGGGATCACAATAAACTGTGGAAAATTCTGAAAGAGATGGGAATACCAGGCCACCTGACCTGCCTTTTGAGAACCCTATATGCAAGTCAGGATGCAACAGTTAGAACTGGACATGGAACAACAGACTGGTTCCAAATAGGAAAAGGAGTACGTCAAGGCTGTATATTGTCACTCTGCTTTTTTAACTTATATGCAGAGTACATCATGAGAAACACTGGGCTGTAAGAAGCACAAGCTGGAATCAAGATTTCCGGGAGAAATATCAATAACCTCAGGTATGCAGATGTAGTACCCTTATGGCAGAAAGTGAAGAGGAACTAAAGAGCCTCTTGATGAAAGTAAAAGAGGAGAGTAAAAAAGTTGGCTTAAAGCTCAACATTCAGAAAACGAAGATCTTGGCCTCCGGTTCATCACTTCATGGGAAATAGATGGGGAAACAGTGGAAACAGTGTCAGAATTTATTTTTCTGGGCTCCAAAATCACTGCAGATGGTGATTGCAGCCATGAAATTAAAAGACGCTTACTCCTTGGAAGGAAAGCTATGACCAACCTAGATAGCGTATTAAAAAGCAGAGACATTACTTTGCCAACAAAGGTCCATCTAGTCAAGGCTATGGTTTTTCCAGTGGTCATGTATGGATGTGAGAGTTGGACTGTGAAGAAAGCTGAGTGTCGAAGAATTGATGCTTTTGAACTGTGGTATTGGAGAAGACTCTTGAGAGTCCCTTGGACTGCAAGGCGATCCAACCAGTCCATTCTAAAGGAGATCAGTCCTGGGTGTTCTTTGGAAGGACTGATACTAGAGTTGAAACTCCAGTACTTTGGCCACCTTATGCGAAGAGTTGACTCATTGGAAAAGACCCTGATGCTAGGAGGGATTGAGGGCAGGAGGAGAAGGGGATGACAGAGGATGAGATGGCTGGATGGCATCACTGACTCTATGGACATGAGTTTGTGTGAACTCTGGGAGCTGGTGATAGACAGGGAGGCCTGATGTGCTGCAGTTCATGGGGTCGCAAAGAGTTGGACACGACTGAGCAACTGAACTGAACTGAACTGATGACATCTTTGGAGAAATGTCTGTTTAAATATTCTGCCCATTTTTGATTGGTTGTTTTTTTATTTGAGCTGCATGAGCTGTTTGTATATTTTGGAAATTAATCCCTTTTGGTTACTTCATTTGTACATATTTTCTCCCATTCTGTGGGTTTTCTTTTCATTTTGTTTGTGGTTTCCTTTGCTGTGCAAAAGCTTTTACGTTTAACTAGACCCCATTTGCTTATTTTTGTTTTGTTTGCATTATTTTAGGAGGTAGATCCAAAAGATACTGCTATAATTTATGTCAGCGTTCTGCCTGTGTTTTCCTCTAGGGGTTTTATAGTATGCAATCTTATCTTTAGGTCTTTCTTTTATCCCTTTTGAGTTTACTTTTATATATTTTATCAGAGAATGTTCTAATTTCTTTTATACGTAGTTGTCCAATTTTCCCAGCAGCCCTTATTGAAGAGATGACTGTCTTTTCTTCATTGTGTATTCTTGCCTCCTTTGTCACAGATTAATTGACCATAGGAGCTTAGGTTTATTTCTGGGCTTTCTATCCTGTTCCATTGATCTATAAGTAGCTTCACTGATCAATTTGGACAACCTAAAATTCCTTTGGCTTCCCTCTGCTAAATGATTGGGCATTGGAGCTCAGCCATGTTCAAGTATTGAACACCCAAGAAGCCTAACTCACTGTGTCATAAACTAATTTTTCTTGGTTCTTCTTTGTCTTTAAAACTGTCCATATTAATGAGCTTAGCTGCTCCAAGTTATAGAATTAACATTTGCTTTAATAAATTCCAGATGTCTTAAAGGAAGTCTTTAGAAGGAAAATTTTGAGTATTATAACTTTTGCTGCCGAAGCATTATAGCTAGCTAAAATCTTTCATTTTATTTAATCTCCCTTTTCCTCTCACAAATTTACACTATCTAGACTAGCCAAAAAACAAGCCTTGTTTTGTGAGAATGAGTCCTATAAATTCGCCTAGAATGACATTGAGTCATACTTCTGAATGAATTATTTCCATCCTCAGACTTGTAAGGCATTATTTTTTGAGTCCCTCATCTTTAAGTTTTGACACATTTCAGCATGCATTCTTTTGTTTAAGAATGAAGAGCACACAGAAAGGATCATTTGTGTGCCAAGATGGGAACAGACTTAATAAAGAGAAAATTTTGATACTACCCTTTGGAAAAATTATAGCTCCTTTAAGCAAAGAGCTGGGTTTACTTATTTATACAAATATCTTATTACAGATAACCAAGTATTTTATTTTGGAATCCCTTAGAAGAAATGGAGTAGCCATCACAGTCAACAAGAGTTCAAAGTGCAGTACTAGGATGCAGTCTCAAAAATGACAGAATAATCTCTGTTTGTTTCCAAGGCAAACCATTCAATATCATGGCAACCCAAGTCTATGCCCCGACCAGTAAAGCCTGAAGAAGCTGAAGTTGAATGGTTCTATGAAGACCTACAAGACCTTTTAGACTAAAACCCAAAAAAGATGTCCTTTTCATTATAGGGGACTGGAATGCAAAAGGAGAAAGTCAAGAAACACCTGGGGTAACTGGCAAATTTGGCCTTGGAGTACAGAATGAAGCAGGACAAAGGCTAATAGAGTTTTGCCAAGAGAACGCACTGGTCATAGCAAACACCCTCTTCCAACAACACAAGAGAAGACTCTACACATGGACATCACCAGATGGTCAACACCAAAATCAGATTGATTATATTCTTTGCCACCAAAGTTGGAGAAGCTCTATATAGTCAGCAAAAACAAGATCAGGAGCTGACTGTGGCTCAGATCATGAACTCCTTATTGCCAGATTCACACTTAAAGAAAGTAGGGAAAACCACTAGACCATTCAGGTATGACCTAAATCAAATCACTTATGACTATAAAGTGGAAGTGAGAAATAGATTTAAGGGCCTAGATCTGAAAGATAGAGTGCCTGATGAACTATGGAATGAGGTTCGTGACACTGTACAGGAAACAGGGATCAAGACCATCCCCAAGAAAAAGAAATGCAACAAAGCAAAATGGCTGTCTGGAGAGGCCTTACAAACCGCTGTGAAAAGAAGAGAAGCAAAAAGCAAAGGAGAAAAGGAAAGATACACTCATTTGAATGCAGAGTTCCACAGAATAGCAAGGAGAGATAAGAATCAGCCATCAATGCAAAGAAATAGAGGAAAACAATAGAATGGGAAAGACTAGAGATCTCTTCAAGAAAATTAGAGATACCAAGGGAACATTTCATGCAAAGATGGGCTCGATAAAGGACAGAAATGGTATGGACCTAACAGAAACAGAAGATATTAAGGAGAGGTGGAAAGAATACACAGAAGAACTGTACAAAAAAGATCTTCACAACCCAGATAATCACAATGGTTTGATCACTCACCTAGAGCCAGACATCCTGGAATGTAAAGTCAAGTGGGCCTTAGAAAGCATCACTACGAACAAAGCTAGTGGAGGTGATGGAATTCCAGTTGAGCTCTTTCAAATCCTGGAAGATGATGGTGTGAAAGTGCTGCATTCAATATGCCAGCAAATTTGGAAAACTCAGCAGTGGCCACAGGACTGGAAAAGGTCAGTTTTCATTCCAATCTCAGAGAAAGGCAATGCCAAAGAATGCTCAAACTACCTTACAATTGCACTCATCTCACATGCTAGTAAAGTAATGCTCAAAATCTCCAAGCTAGGCTTCAGCAATACGTGAACTGTGAACTCCCTGATGTTCCAGCTGGTTTTAGAAAAGGCAGAGGAACCAGAGATCAAATTGCCAACATTCGCTGGATCATGGAAAAATCAAGAGAGTTCCAGAAAACCATCTATTTCTGCTTTATTGACTATGCCAAAGCCTTTGACTGTGTGGATCACAATGAACTGTGGAAAATTCTGAAAGAGATGGGAATACCAGACCACCTGACCTGCCTCTTGAGAAACCTATGTGCAGTCAGGAAGCAACAGTTAGAACTGGACTTGGAACAACAGACTGGTTCCAAATAGGAAAAGGAGTACGTCAAGGCTGTATATTGTCACCCTGCTTATTTAACTTATATGCAGAGTACATCATGAGAAATGCTGGACTGGATGAAGCATAAGCTGGAATCAAAACTGGTGGGAGAAATATCAATAACCTCAGGTATGCAGATGACAGTACCCTTATGGCAGAAAGTGAAGAACTAAAGAGCCTCTTGATGAAAGTAAAAGAGGAGAGTGAAAAAGTTGGCTCAAAGCTCAACATTCAGAAAACTAATATCATGGCATCCGGTCCCATCACTTCATGGCAAATAGATAGGGAAGCAGTGGAAACAGTGGCTGACTTATTTTGGGGGGCTTCAAAATCACTGCAGATGGTGATTGCAGCCATGAAATTAAAAGATGCTTACTCCTTCGAAGGAAAGTTATGACCAACCTAGATAGCATATTGAAAAGCAGAGACATTACTTTGCCAACAAAGGTCCATCTAGTCAAGGCTATGGTTTTTCCAGTAGTCATGTATGGATGTGAGTGTTGGACTATAAAGAAAGCTGAGTGCCGAAGAATTGATGCTTTTGAAGTGTGGTGTTGGAGAAGACTCTTGAGAGTCCCTTGGACTGCAAGGCGATCTAACCAGTCCATTCTAAAGGAGATCAGTCCTGGTTGTTCACTGGAGGAACTGATACTGAAGCTAAAACTCCAATACTTTGGCCACCTGATGTGAAGAGCTAACTCATTTGAAAAGATCCTGATGCTGGGAAAGATTGAAGGCAGGAGGAGAAGGGGACGACAGAGGATGAGATGGCTGGATGGCATCACTGACTCAATGGACATAAATTTGAGTAAATTCCCGGAGTTGGAAATGGACTGGGACGCCTGGTGTGCTGCAGTTCATGGTGTCGCAGAGTCAGACACAACTAAGTGACTGAACTGAACTTATTTTATAAAAAGCCAGTTTATGGTGTTAAATCTACAATGGTTAGTGTAGACAGCATATAAGTACAATGCAGAAAACAGGCCTCTTATAATATTTAGTAATCTAATGTTGTTTTATGTTAAAATTCTGGTCTTCATTCCAAGTTTAAAGTAAACAGGATCTAGACTATAAATTACAACTTTCATTTGAGCAGATAGAAGAATTGTATTATATAACTGATTGCCTTAATGTTCTTATTTTTCAGCCTGTTTTAGGCTATGGTTATAATATATGTAGGCTATTAAATTGGTAATTAGGAGTAAATTTTTTAAGGAAGTGATTTATTCTGTTATTTATTACATTTAAGAAACATGATTTTCTGGTTTGATATCTACACTAGTTCCATATTCTTCCTGTCTGTTTGACAAGCTGTTTTATTTAATTACATTTAATGAAACCTAACAGAAGGTTATAATTTAAGTCTTTCCCTTTGCAGCAGGGAAAGTACATAATGAATTAAGTACTAACTTTATTTAACCATAATTTTGTCATGTTTTACTACCTTAATTAAAATTTATTGTGTCATTATATGGAGAATGCTATGTACTCTAGGTAAATAACTTTTTCATTTGGACTAATTAGAAGTTAAAATACTGCTCTGATTCTAGAAAGCAGTACATCTAATGAATAACCCTATATGTTAACCTTTACCTTTTATTCTTATTCTCTTCTAGGTAACAACATCCATTTTATACACCATGATAGGAATAGGTTGGATCATAAACCCATCAACTCTGTTTTACAGCTTGTAGGAGTTCAGCATGTGGACTTTACAAACAGACCTTCAGTTATCCATGTGTGACATTACAGATTCTCTCAATTTCAGATGGACCTTGAGACATGACCTGAAACATGGGAATGTCATATCCTCGTGCAGTGCCTATGTTGTTGACCCTCCCCAGCCTTTGAGGAGTTATAGAACCATAAAGAGGCTTTGTACTACCGGTTGAATAGCATGCTGAGAGACATCAGTTGTCAAAAATGTGATATCTGTAATTTTATAGCTTTTAAGGTTTTATTTTATATAGCAATTTTTGTAAAAAAAAAAAAAAACACTAAATTTTACTTACACAAAGTAAAACTTTAAAAAAGCTGTAAAATTATAAATACCATTCTTTATTTTACCTTATGCTATATCCATTCAATGAAGATATTTTTGGCCATTAAAATCATACATTTTTATAAAGAACATATAAGGAGAAAGGGAAGCAACCAAGAACATTTGATCCACTGAGAAAAGCAGGAACTCAAACTCTGTAAATAGCATAATCATATTTTTATAGGTATACATTTATATTTTTGTTTGCTTAAAAAGAAAGACAGGAAGTAAACACGCCAGAGTATCACCAGTAGGTATCGCTAGGTGGTAGGATTACAGGGGTTTTTTTTCCTGTACTTTTTTGTATTTCCCAACTATTCTGTTATGAACCTGATTCATTTTTTGGCAAAGAAAAGACCTTGAAAAATTATATGAAGAATATGTTCCTACATAGCAAGCTCCACAAAGGTGCAGTTATACAGGCTGCAGGCCATACATTTATAATTCTTTACTCAGAGGAAACACAGCAGACCACACCTACGTATAGCCTACATTCACAGACTTTGACCACACACTCAGTATCTATTTTACTAGGATTTTGTTTAGGGGGGCAGGGGTTACTAGTAAAAGGAGAAAAATATATTTGCAATATTTGATACGTGTTTAAAATATAATCAGTATGCTTTTTGAAAGGAAATTTTAAGAATTGTTTAAACTGAAAAAATAAATTTTGTAATTTAAATGTACACTATGATTTGGTTGTATATTCTCAAACAGCTTCTATTTCCCACCCCCAAGTTGCTTTTATTTAATGAACAATTGTCATCTTTTATTTTTCTAGAGTCTTAATATCTTTAGTGGGATGTGTTCTAGGAATTCTGATGAAAAGTACAGCAAGATGAAAATATTGGTAATTATTAGCAAGTGTAATACTGCTTTGAACTTAAAATACTTTTATAACAAGCATATAAAGGTCATACACAAAATATACTTTAAAGTGTCCAAATATCTGAATCTATTTTCATGTGTATATAGACAGATATCATGTTTTTAATCAATGGAAATGGGATAGCTCATAAAAAAAGTAAAGTGTTTTGTTCTATTTTATTAAGTAAGGAAACATTGGTGGCCCACATACCTTTAGTGACTTTAGACTTAAAACTGCTGAATCATAGCTGACACAAAATTTATATATTTACATTTATATTGTATTATAAAAATGTACATAAAATGCCATATTTTTTAAAGATACATAAATGCTTCAGCAAGGAACAGCTACATAAATACAGTGCAAGAGTAAATTGCCTACCCAGACAAATACAGTGTGAGAGGAGCTGATGTTGAATAACAGTTTTTTAAAAAGCAAGCATGGCAGTTTATATTTTGTTATTGCCCACCATTAAGCAGACATTAGAAATGTTTGAAGTCTTGAAGAACTGGTCTGTAAGTCAACCTCTGCTGTCCTCACAACAGTGATTTTTTTTTTTAATGGGTCCTGTATGTTTTGATTTCTTCTATTTAGAAAGTTGGAAATCTTTAATGAATTTATTCAATGAATGATGTGGCCAAAACAAAAAGACTATCACTTTTGAAGCTTTTAGCAAATTTATGATTGAAAACTAACCTTACATTGAAATTCTAAGACATTGAAGACATTGAAATTGGCCCCTAAGAAGAAAACTAAACAAAATAAATAATGAAAGCTCAAATGGGATAGAGATTTAATTTTAAATTCTATAACTTTGTTTATAGTTTACAAATTTATGATATAGCTCCTGCTTTTAATTGGGTAAAAGTGAACTCTGCATCAGAAAAAAATGAATTTTTGTTGTTGTTTAGTCACTAAGTTGTGTCCAACACTTTTGCAGCTCCATGGACTGTAGCCCACCAGGCTCCACTATCTACGGGATTTCCCAGGCAAGAATACTGATTGTTGTTCAGTGGCTAAGTTATGTCTGACTCTCCATGGACTGCAACATGCCAGGCTTCCCTGTCCTTCACTATCTCCCAGAGTTTGCTCAAACTCATGTCCATTAAGTCAATAATGCCATCTAACCATCTTATTCTCTGTTGCCCCTTCTCCTCCTGCCCTCAGGCTTTCCCAGCATCGAGGTCTTTTCCAGCGAGTCAGCTCATCCCAACAGGTGACCAATGTATTGGAGCTTCAGCATCAATCCTTCCAATAAATATTCAGGGTTGATTTCCTTTAGAGGGCTTCCCTGGTGGCTCATTTGGTAAAACATCTGCCTGCAATGTGGGAGACCTGAGTTAGATCCCTGGGTTGGAAAGATCCCCTGGAGAAGGAAATGGAAACCCACTCCAGTACTCTTGCCTGGAAAATTCCATGGATGGAGGACCATGGTAGGCTACAGTCCATGGTGTTGCAAAGAGTCAGATATGACTGAGCAACTTCACTTTCTTTTCTTTCCTTTAAGATTGACTGGTTTGATCCCCTTTCTATCCAAGGGACTCTCAAGAGTCTTCTCCAGCACCACAGTTCAAAAGCATTAATTCTTCAGCACTCAGCCTTTATGGTCCAACTCTCACATCTGTACATGACTACTGAAAAAACCATAGCTTTGACTAGACAGACTTTTGCTGGCAAAGTGATGTCTCTGCTTTTTAATATGCTGTCTAGGTTTGTCATAGCTTTTCTTCCAAGCAAGCATCTTCAATTTATGGCAGCTGTCACTGCAATGATTTAGAGCCTAAGAAAATAAAATCTGCCACTGTTTCCATTATTTCCTATCCTATTTTGCATGAAGTAATGGGACCAGATGCCACGATTTTTGTTTTTTGAATGTTGAAATTTAAGCCAGCTTTTTCTCTTTTTTAAATTTAAATTTATTTATTTTAATTGGAGGCTGATTACTTTACAATATTATATTGGTTTTGCTATACGTCAACATGAATCTGCCATGGGTGTACACGTGTTCCCCATCCTGAACCCCCCCTCCCACCTCCTTCCCCATACCATCCCTCTGGGTCATCCCAGTGCACCAGCCCCAAGCATCCTGTATCCTGCATCGAACCTGGACTGGCAGTTAGTTTCTTAGATGATACTATACATGTTTCAATGCCTTTCTCCCAAATCATCCCACCCTCTCCCTTTCCCACAGAGTCCAAAAGACTGTTCTATACATCTGTGTCTCTTTTTAAGCCAGCTTTTTCATTCTCCTTTTTCACCTTATCAAGAGGCTCTTTAGTGCCTCTTATCTTTCTACCTTGAGTGGTATCATCTGCATATTTAAGGTTATTGATATTTCTCCAAGCAATTTTTTGTATGTGTGTAGCAGAATTTTATTAAAATATGAAAAGGGACAGAGAAAACTTCTGACACACACATCAGAAGGTGGACGGAGAGTGCCCCCTTCACTAGTGTTAGCAAGGGAGTTATATACCTTTTAATTAGTTATTACAATACATCAAAAGAATGTCTTAAGGTTGTAAAGATCTTACTAGACCCACTCCGATAATTTACATTTTAAGATAACAGGATTAGCCAAAAGGTTTTCAGGAAGGAGAAACTGTCCTCAAGCAGGATACATTGTTGTTATATAATCCTTCAGTTCAGTTCACTTGCTCAGTTGTGTCTGACTCTTTCCAACCCCATGAATCACAGCACGCTAGGCCTCCCTGTCCATCACCAACTGCCGGAGTTCACTCAAACTCATGTCCATGGAGTTGGTGATGCCATCCAGCCATCTCATCCTCTGTCGTACCCTTCTCCTCCTCCCCACAATCCCTCCCAGCATCAAGGTCTTTTCCAAGGAGTCAACTCTTCTCATGAAGTGGCCAAAGTATCAGAGTTTCAGCCTCAGCATCAGTCCTTCCAATGAACACCCAGGACTGATCTCCTTTAGGATGGACTGGTTGGATCTCCTTGCAGTCCAAGGGACTCTCAAAGAGTCTTCCCCAACACCACAGTTCAAAAGCATCAATTCTTCGGCATTCAGCTCTCTTCATAGTCCAACTCTCACATCCATACGTGACCACTGGAAAAACCATAGCCTTGACTAGATGGACCTTTGTTGGCAAAGTAATATCTCTGCTTTTCAATATATTATCTAGGTTGGTCATAACTTTCCTTCCAAGAAGTAAGCGTCTTTTTTTTTTTTGCAGAGGATATTATTTTATTTTTTTAATTTAAATTTATTTATTTTAATTTCATGGCTGCAATCACCATCTGCAGTGATTTTGGAGCCCAAAAAAATAAAGTCTGACACTGTTTCCACTATTTCCTCATCTATTTCCCATGAAGTGATGGGACCAGATGCCATGATCTAGTACAGAGTTTAAACTGAGTTGTTTGTTGTGTAGTCATCAGTTCTGGGCTTAAATGAAAAAAGTTCAATGTGACTAAGACTAAGGAATGTAAAAGGAAAAAAAGATGTTTGTCCTTTCCTCCTCCTTGAGAATTCCAGACCCCTATCTCCACTTCAAGAGCCTCAGACCCCTTCCCCTCAGGAACCCTGGACTTCTTATCAACCTGCCTAGGAATTGATTCTCTCATTCCCTCTTTTCTTTTAGGAAAATTATGTTGCCAAGGGAAAGGAGAGTCATTTTCATTCCATAACTACTTCCTGCTGTGGAGGGGCATGGTCCCTAAATTGTTGAGGCAACATATTCTCCTAACCCTCATATTGAGGCTTTCTGATCCAGGGGCCCCAAGTAATTGGAGGAGGTTGTGGCACTGGTAGGAGCCTGGACAGCCATTTGTAACTTAAAAGCTTTCAAACGGTTAGATACAAACCCAGTTACACAGTTACAGATGCAGGGAGCAAACAGTAAAAACAGAACAATTAGAATTATTATGATTATAAGACAGTTTTCCACCCTGGGGAGCTAGTTGCTGTTTCCCAAGTGAGGTGACTGAGGTTTTAGGAGAATCCATAGCCTGAATCATCTTGTTCATGTGTTTAGTAAAGTGAATAACATTAGTACTCATATCTGTTATATATGTACAACATTTTATATGAATAATGGCACAAGTTCCTTCTGGTGCAGCCATTAGAATATCTTAAGGCCAATCTGTAAAACCACCTTTCTAATTTAGTATTTGTTCAGTATTAAGGGCTGAAAGTTAGAGCATCAACTGGTAGCATAATATATCATCTGTAGTTTCCTGAGAGGGAACAAATATTGTAGCCAGATAATCATACCAGTGAAATACAGATCTTACCCAACAAGTTTTAAGGTGTGGCAGATTAGGAGGCTTCTCTGGAAGTTCTGAAAATATGAAGCGATGAGGAAAAGTTAGACACACATAAGTAAGAACCACATATCTAGTAGGTCCCATTTGGAGCAAACCAGAGTGACTGAGGGATCCAGTCCCAATCAGTTCCTGGCCAGGCAAAAGGAGGACCCAAACTGGGATTGGAAAACACAGGAATGTATTGTATATGTCATGAGGCAAAAATCCCACTTGTTTCCAATCATAATTAATTTATCAGCTAACTACTGGGGATGGCTGTATTTTTTCCCAGCATATAGGAGCATTAAATAGTAGGCATCCCTTTTTAGGAGTTAGCCGAATGACCTCATCCCATATTTGATAAACATCAGGTAGAAAAACACCAGATCTAGGCCCATTTACCTTCTTATGTGCAGCAAAATAGTCATTAAACCAAGTTAAAACATAATCAAAATTAAAAGTTACATTATGTCCATAGTTACATCAGCCCATCTTAGGATTGTCAGATGTCATCAGATCAAGAAGAGGCATCACATATGATTGTTGTTGGTGAAAGTATTCTCAGAGTTGAAGAAAGTCTTCCTTGAGGTGGAGAAATCCAGCAAGAGAAGTCTTCAATTGAGGAGGAGGGGAGTGCTCCACAGACCCAGCAATTAGAACAATTGTGGAATGGGCAGGAAGATGCTGTCCTGAGGGTCAAACAGCAGGCTCGGGACTTTTGGAGTCAGCAGAAGCAAGCCCACCCAGATTCTCAGGCCCGTCTCAGTTCCTGGCTCAAACAGCAGCTTGTTTGACTCAAAGGCTGGGTCAGGGGTTAATCTCCCGGTAATGTCTGTTGAAAAGCTAAAAGCTAAGTCACATAGTTAATTTTAAGGCTTCAGGATCTATGACAATTTCTATGCACAGAAACAGTCTGTCATAGAGACAGTCCCTTCTACTTAGGAGCAGTTTGAGCCTTCATTAAAGCTATGGATGAAACTTTAAACCAACTGCCTTGTGTTTCCTGAGTTAGCTTACGCAGATGTCTCTTAACAATGTCATTACCTTTTTTCTACCTTTCCTGAAAGTTGGGGTCTCCAGGAACAGTGTAAGTGATATTCTATTCCTAGAGCTTTCAACACCCCTTGAATTACAGCAGCTTTAAAGGTGCAGCGTTGTTGCTCTGTCCCAAAGAAAGGCACTGCCAAAGAATGCTCAAACTACTTCACAATTGCACTCATCTCACATGCTAGTAAAGTAATGCTCAAAATTCTCCAAGCCAGGCTTCAGAAATGCATGAACTGTGAACTTCCAGAAGTTCAAGCTGGATTTAGGAAAGACAGAGGAGCCAGAGATCAAATTGCCAACATCCGCTGGATCATGGAAAAAGCAAGAGAGTTCCAGAAAAACATATGACTATACCAAAGCCTTTGACTGTATGGATCACCACAAACTGTGGAAAATTCTGAAAGAGATGGGAATACCAGACCACCTGACCTGCCTCTTGAGAAATCTGTATGTAGGTCAGGAAACAACAGTTAGAACTGGACATGGAACAACAGACTGGTTCCAAATAGGAAAAGGAGTACATCAAGGCTGTATATTGTCACCCTGCTTATTTAACTTCTATGCAGAGTACATCATGAGAAATGCTGGACTGGAAGAAACACAAGCTGGAATCAAGATTGCTGGGAGAAATATCAATAACCTCAGATATGCAGATGACACCACCCTTATGGCAGAAAGTGAAGAACCAAAGAGCCTCTTGAAAGTGAAAGCTCAGTTCAGTTCAGTCACTCAGTCGTGTCCAACTCTTTGCAACCCCATGAACACACAACACGCCAGGCCTCCCTGTCCATCACCAACTCCCAGAGGTCACCCAAACCCATGTCCATTGAGTCGGTGATGCCAACCAACCATCTCATCCTCTGCTGGCCCCTTCTCCTCTTGCCCTCAATCTTTCCTAGCATCAGGGTCTTCTCAAATGTCTCTGCTTTTTAATATGCTGTCTAGGTTGGTCATAACTTTCCCTCTAAGGAGTAAGCGTCTTTTAATTTCATGGCTGCAAAGTGAAAGAGGAGAGTGAAAAAGTTGGCTTAGAGCCCACCACTCAGAAAACTAAGATCATGACATCCAGTCCCATCACTTCATGGCAAATAGATGGGGAAATAGTGACAGACTTTATTTTTGGGGGGCTCCAAAGTCACTGCAGATGGTGACTGCAGACATGAAAATAAAAGATGTTTAACTCCTTGGAATTATGACCAAAAGTTATGACCAATCTAGACAGCATTTTAAAAAGCAGAGACATTCTTTTGCCAACAAAGTTCTGTCTAGTCAAGGCTATGGTTTTTCCAGTAATCGTGTATGGATGTGAGAGTTGGAATATAAAGAAAGCTGAGTGCCAAAGAATTGATGCTTTTGAACTGTGGTGTTGGAGAAGACTCTTGAGAGTCCCTTGGACTGCAAGGAGATCCAACCAGTCCATCCTAAAGGAAATCAGTCCTGAATATTCATTGGAAGGACTAGTGTTGAAGCTGAAACTCCAGTACTTTGGCCACCTGACACGAAGAACTGACTCATTTGAATTTCAAGACCCTGATGCTGGGAAAGATTGAAGGCAGGAGGAGAAGGGGACGACAGAGGATGAGATGGTTGGATGGTATCACCGACTCAATGGACATGAGTTTGAGTAAACTCCAGGAGTTGGTGATGGACAGGGAGGCCTGGCGTGCTGCAGTCCATGGGGTGGCAGAGAGTCGGACACATCTGAGTGACTGAACTGACTGTTACTCTGAACTTTAGAGTTTAAGATCCCACTTACATCATGAGAAGTCAGTACAGTAAGATTTTGCCTGTTCATTAACCTCCAGCTTTAGCGGATACCGCTTTTGATGTGAAAATAGGTGAGGGTCATTGAGCTTGATAAAGATAGGAACAGCATTTTGTGTTCAAACCACAGTTTTTCCATCAGTCCACACTCTAGGATTTACAGTTTGTTCCATTAAAAAAGAGCTGGTTCCATATTCATGAAAACAGAGGCCTGGACCTTGTTCAGTATATCCATCCCCAGAGGGGTGAGGGAGACTCTGGCCTGATTAGAAACTCGTGAGAAAACAGCACAAGCGTCCCAGTTGCCACTTAAAGGATGACTGACATAATAATGTTTGGCTCATCAGACAGTCCCATTACGTAGTGGATCAGGAGGAAAGAAGGCCAGGGGCTTCAGTGAGCACAGAGAAAGTTGCCCCAGTGTCCAAAAGAAATCTACTGATTGACCACCCCCCCCTCCACAGTTATTAATACCCAGGGTTCCTCAGTGTAATTAGGATGGGAGCTTATGTGGGGAACCCCCGGCACCTTCAGTCCAGATTGTCTTGAGAGTCTGAACTCTGGGGCCTACACCTTGGAGGGCAGTCTCTTCTCCGATATGGTCCTTTGCAGACCAGACCTGGAGCCGGGCACAGCTTAGATGCCTGAGGGCAATCCCGCTTGAGATGCCCCTCCTTTCCACAGTAAAAACAAGTCCACCCCTTTTCACCTGGGTTCCTCTGGGCATTTTTTCCTCAGGCTGTTTCATAGCAGATCTAACCGCCATGGTTGGGGCTTCAGTCTGTTGCCTGGTTCTTTTTTGCTTCTTATTTTCCTCTTTATATTCTCTACCATAATATATCATCTGAGCCAGCTGTAACAGTTTTTCTAAAGACTAATTTGGTCCAAACACCTGTTTTTTTAAACTTAACGGCAGATATCTGGAGCTGAGTGTGTGAGAAATCTATCTTTTAAGATCATTCCTCCTTCTGCACTTTCAAGATTGACGTCAGTAAACTTGTGGAGCGCCTCCCATAGTCTAAACTAGGAGTTTATCAGGAGTTTCCTTCTCTCCCTGTTCTGTGTCAGCAAACTTAGCATAGTTAAAAGTCTTAGCATGTGCTCGCTTGAGTCCTTCATGAATACATCTGACAAAGTGGCTCTGTTATAGGAACTGCTTGACTCCTAGTAGGAAGGAGGGCTATTTCATGTTCCTTCTTTCCCCTTGTCTCACGTTCAAGCCATTCATCTCCAAAAGTAGTCACTTCCCCCAAAACTAGAGTCAAGAGTCAGCGTCTGTCCCAAGACATACATTAAGTTAAGTTAAGTCGCTCAGTCATGTCCAACTCTTTGTGACCCCATGGACTGTAGCCCACCAGGCTCCTCTGTCCATGGGATTCTCCAGGCAAGAATACTGGAGTGGGTTGCCATTTCCTTCTCCAGGGGACCTTCCCGACCCAGGGATAGAACCTAGGTCTCCCATATTAGAGGCAGACGCTTTAACCTCTTACATCTCTCCAAGTAAGCTCATAAAGTAAAGTTAGTCCCGTAAAGGCTTCTATGTACTTTTTGGATCCTCTCAATAATCTCGACCGCAATTGGTACTGTTTGAATTTCTATTGAGATAGAGGCAACCCCTCCTGGAAGGGTGCCCTGACTCTCAACCTGTTCAATTGGGAGTCCTGGATACAGCGGCAAGGTAAGAGAACAGGAGGCAGCTGAAGATTTCACACCCAAATCTGCACCCTTAGGACACAAGTCTGGCATGTCTCACAGAGAGATAAAGAGCAACACATATGAGACTTCTACCCATTTCTCTTGTTTCCTACAGAACTGGTCTAGTTGTAAAACAGTAATCATTGAGATCCTTCAACAGGTCAGCATTCACTGTCTTCCAAAGGATACTGTGGCCATTCGGTATCACAGAAGATCAGGCATGTCTTTTTAAATTCTAGGGATCAAACCTGTACCAGCTTTTTTAAAAAATACATTTTAAAGGAGTGGTTCTGGAATTGCTAGCTCCCATCTGTAAGAGAAAAAAAAGCGGCATCCACAGCCATGGCTTTTTTCCACCGGAAGCGTCCTTCTCTGCTCTAGATGGGGGTGTAGACAAGACTCTCCACTGAAGCTTTCCTTCCCTGGTCAGACTTAGTCTGTCCCTTACCAACGCAGGTGTCTTACTTGTCTCCTGGTTCTACCACCGAGGTGGGGTGGAGATGCCCCAGGGGTGACCTGGTGGCATCCCAGACTGATTTATTTCCACACCACCAAGACCTTTGTTTGATTTGCCCTTTTCTCTGATGCCACCCAAAGTGTAACAGAGTAGCTTTCCCGGAATGTTTCCCAAGCTAACACTACTAGGGAAAGCATCCATCTTACATGTGCCCATGCCCATTCCTGAGTACAGTCCTGACCTCAATAGAAGCAGTGAGTCATTGCCACATCCGTATAGCAAAAGAGGTGGTGAAGGATTGGCTAGTGAGGGAAAAGTGATTTTTTGTCCTCGAGCTGCTAGAACCAATCTTTCCAGTTCATTTCCACAGGTTCCACAAAAGAATACCTAAGGAGTTGAGACAAAAGCCACCAGAGAGCCTCCTGTGGTCCACTAAGAGCTAGTGCTGCCAAAGGAAGAAAAGCCCACTGTATTTCCAATCTTAACAGATCCTGCAATTCCCAATCTGTGTCCTCAAAAATCTCATGGTCACCGTCAGTGCTTCTATCAGTATAGAGAGGAGGCACAGCCATGACGAAAGACCCACTTTCAGATCACTGGCCCCGGAGGCAGGCAGCCAAGCTAGTAACCTCTAGCCTGAGAGACGTTCCTAGAGCTAGAGTTCCACCTCGTTCCATACATGCTCCTAGTTCCTTTCTAGCAAGGATTGCCCAGTCTAGCAAGGCTAAGTGCTTCCATAAGTTCAGTTCAGTTCAGTCGTTCAGTCATGTCCAACTCTTTGCAACCCCACCATGGACCACAGCACGCCAGGTGTCCCTGTCCATCACCAACTCCCGGAATTTACTCAAAGTCATGTCCATTGAGTTGGTGATGCCATCCAACCATCTCATCCTCTGTCATCTCCTTCTCTTCCTGCCTTCAATCTTTCCCAGCATCAGGGTCTTTTCCAACGAGTCTGTTCTTTGCATCAGGTGGCCAAAGTATTGGAGTTTCAGCTTCAACATCAGTCCTTCCAATGAACACTCAGGACTGATCTCCTTTAGGATGGACTGGTTGGATCTCCTTGCAGTCCAAAAGCATCAATTCTTTGGCACTCAGCTTTCTTTATAGTCCAACTCTCATATCCATACATGACTACTGGAAAAACCATAGCCTTGACTAGATGGACTTTTGTTGGCAAAGTAATATCTCTGATTTTTAATATGCTGTCTAGGTTGATCATAACTTTCCTTCCAAGGAGTAAGTGTCTTTTAATTTCATGGCTGCAATCACCATCTGCAGTGATTTTGGAGCCAAAAGTATAGTCTGACACTGTTTCCACTGTTTTCCCATCTATTTGCCATGAAGTGATGGGACCGGATGCCATGATCTTAGTTTTCTGAATGTTGAACTTTAAGCCAACTGTTTCACCCTCTTCTTTCACTTTCATCAAGAGTTCTTCTTCACTTTCTGCCATAAGGGTTCTGTCATCTGCATATCTGAGGTTATTGATATTTCTCCTGGCAATATTGATTCCAGCTTATGCTTCATCCAGTCCAGCATTTCTCATGATGTACTCTGCATATAAGTTAAATAAGCAGGGTGACAATATGCAGCCTTAATGTACTCCTTTTCCTATTTGAAACCAGTCTGTTGTTCCACATCCAGTTCTAACTGTTGCTTCCTGACCTGCATACAGATTTCTCAGGAGGCAGGTCAGGTGGCCTGGTATTCCCATCTCTTTAATTTCCCTGTCTCCCATTTCCCTGTCTCCTGTGAATTTTCCACAGTTTATTATGATCCACACAGTCAAAGGCTTTGGCATAGTCAGTAAAGCAGAAATAGATGTTTTTCTGTAATTCTCTTGCCTATTTGATGATGCAGCAGATGTTGGCGATTTGATCTCTGGTTCCTCTGTCTTTTCTAAAACCAGCTTGAACATCTGGAAGTTCACGTGCTATTGAACCCTGGCTTGGAGAATGTTGAGCTTTACTTACTGGGAAATAGATGGGGAAACAGTGGAAACACTGTCAGACTTTATTTTGGGGGGCTCCCAAATCACTGCAGATGGTGACTGCAGCCATGAAATTAAAAGACACTTAATCCTTGGAAGAAAAGTTATGACCAACCTAGATAGTATGTTCAAAAGCAGAGACATTACTTTGCCAACTAAGGTCCGTCTAGTCAAGGCTATGGTTTTTCCTGTGGTCATGTATGGATGTGAGAGTTGGACTGTGAAGAAGGCTGAGTGCCGAAGAATTGATGCTTTTGAACTGTGGTGTTGGAGAAGACTCTTGAGANTTGCTGGCATATTGAGTGCAGCACTTTCACAGCATCATCTTTTAGGATTTGAAAGATCTCAACTGGAATTCCATCACCTCCACTAGCTTTGTTCATAGTGATGCTTCCTAAGTCCCACTTGACTTCACATTCCAGGATGTCTTGCTTTGGGTGAGTGATCACACCATCGTGATTATCCAGGTCATGAAAATCTTTTTTGTACAGTTCTTCTGTGTATTCTTGCCACCTCTTCTTAATATCTTCTGCTTCTGTTAGGTCCATACCATTTCTGTCCTTTATCGAGCCCACCTTTGCATGAAATGTTCCCTTGGTATCTCTAATTTTCTTGAAGAGATCTCTATTCTTTTCCATTCTATTTTTTCGCATTGATCACGAGGAAGGCTTTCTTATCTCTCCTTGCTATTCTTTGGCACTCTACATTCAAATGGGTATATCTTTCCTTTTCTCCTTTGCTTTTCTCTTCTCTTATTTCACAGCAATTTGAAAGGCCTCCTCAGACAGTCATTTTGCTTTTTTGCATTTCTGTTTCTTGGGGACGGTCTTGATCCTTGTCTTCTGTACAATGTCACAAACCTCCAAACATGGGGTCTAAGTAAAAGTACACAGTAACAGCCTGGATCACAAGTCCTTTGAAAGTCTATGATCCAACAGGTTAGGTTAGTAGTTTTGATTCCCCACGCAATTATGAAGTGGTCAAAGAGACCAGGAAAAGCTGACTGAGAAAGGAAAGTTCGGTCCATATGCTTCGCCCATTTCTGGCTGCTCCCCTTGCAAGGATTTTGGGTGTCTGTTGGCATTGACAGGTTGGTTAAAAACCCCAATAAAGTTCCCCTTTTGGAGGCTGCCTTCAGTCATTATGAGGCTCCGTGAAACTGCAGAGCAGGGCTCAGTGCTCACTCTGCGCAGGGTGTGTCATTCATTCACACAAACACACCATAGAGTTAGTAAAGTAAACCAGAAAATGTGAGTACTGAGAAAGCAGAGAGGCTAGAGCTCTGAGTGTTCTTACCTTGTCTTGAAGATCCCAGATGAGCCCTCAAGATGATAGCTTACCATGAACGGTGTCTGATTCTTCATCTCCGAAGAAGAAGATTTAGCTTCCGGACCAGGGACCAGGCTTGATCACTCAAGAGCTTTTGTGTAGCAGAGTTTTATTAAAGTGAAAAAGAGAGAAAGCTTCTGACATAGACATCAGAAGGGGGATGGAGGGTACCCCTCCAAGCAATTTTGATTCTAGCTTGTGATTCATCCAGCCAGGCATTTCTCATGATTGTATATAATTTCTCTGCATATAATAAGCCTTGAAGTACTCCTTTCCCAATTTTGAACTAGTCTGTTGTTCTACGTCTGGTTCTAACCGTTGCTTCTTGACCTGCAGGTAAGTTGATCTGGTATCCCCATCTCTTTTAAGAATTTTCCACAGTTTGTTGTGATCCACACAGCCAAGGCTTTAGTAAAATAAATTAAACAGAAATAAATGTTTTTCTGAATTTCTCTTTTTTTATGATCCAACTGCCTTTTCTAAATCCAGCTTGTACATCTATAAGTTCTTGGTTCACATACTGCTGAAGCCTAGCTTGAAGGATTTTGAGCATTATCTTGCTAGTATGTGAAATGAGCAAGATTGTATGATAGTTTTAACATTCTTTGGCATTACTTTTCTTTGGGATTAGAATTAAAACCAACAGTTTCTAGTCCTGTGTCCACTGCTGAGTTTTCCAAATTTGCTGACATATTAACTGCAACACTTTAACAGCATCATCTTTTAGGATTTGAAATATCTCAGCTAGAATTCCATCACTTCCACTAGCTTTGTTTGTAGCAATGTTTCCTAAGGCCCATTTGACTTCACACTCTGGGATGTCTGGCTCTAGGTGAATGATCACACCATCTGCCTGGGTCATTAAGGCCTTTTTTGTACAGTTCTTCTATGTATTCTTGCTACTTCTTCTTAATATCATCTGCTTCTGTTAGGTCTATACTATTTCTATCCTTTTTTGTACCCATCTTTGCATGAAATGTTCCCTTGGTATCTCCAGTTTTCTTGAAGAGATCTCTAGTTTTATTTCTTTGCATTGTTCAGTTAAGAAGGATTTCTTATCTCTCCTGCTATTCTCTGGAATTCTGCATTCAGCTGGGTATATATTTCTTTTTCTCCTTTGCCGTTCACTTCTCTTCTTTACTCAGCTATCTGTAATGCCTCCTCAGACAACTACTTTAAAACGACAGTCCCACAACCTCCAGAACAAAAACCACAATCACAGAAAGTTAACCAAAATGATCCTATTGATCACAGCCTTGTCTGACTCAGTGAAGTTACAAGTCATTCCATGTAGGACCACCCAAGACGAATGGGTCATGATGAAGAGTTCTGACAAAATGTGGCCCACTGGAGAAGGGAATGGCAAATCACTCCAATATTCTTGCCTTGATAACTCCCTAAACAGGATGAAAAGGTAAAAAGGACACCAGAAAATGAGCGCTCCATGTTGGTAGGTGTTCAATTTGCTACTGGGCAAGAGCAGAGAAATAGTTCCAGAAAGAATGGACCAAAGCAGAAACGATGTTCAGTTGTGAATGAGTCTGGTAGTGAAAGTAGTCTGATGTTATAAAGAACAATATTGCATAGGAACCTGGAATGTCAGGCCCATGAATCATGGTAAATTGGACATGGCCAAGCAGGAGATGGCAAGAGTGAACAGTGACATTTTAGAAATCAATGAAGTATAATGGACGGGAATGGGTGAATTTAATTCAGATGATCATTGTCTACTACTGTAGGCAAGAATTCCTTAGAAGAAATGGAGTAGCCCTCATAGTCAACAAAAGTCCAAAATGCAGTACCTGAGTGCAATCTCAAAAATGACAGAATGACCTTGTTTCATTTCCAAAGCAAACCATTCAACATCATAGTAGTCTCAAGTCTAGGCCCCAACCACTAATGCTGAAGAAGCTGAGTTGAATGGTTCTATGAAGACCTACAAGATCTCCTAGAACTAACACCAAAAAAAGATGTCCTCTTCATTATAGGGAATTGGCATGCAAAAGTAGGAAGTCAAGAGATACCCGGAATAACAGGCAAGTTTGGCCTTAGAGTACAAAATGAAACAGGGCAAAGGCTAATAGAGTTTTGCCAAGAAAGTACACTGGTCATAGCATATACCCTCTTCCAATAACATAAAAGGCAACTCTGTACATGGACAACAGATGGTCAATACTGAAATCAGATTGGATTATATTATTTGTGGCCAAAGATGGAGAAGCTCTTACAGTCAGCAAAAACAAGATCTAGAGCTGAACTTGTTATTCCAAAATTCAAACTTAAATTGAAGAAGTAGGGAAAACCATGAAAATCCCATGGATCGCAGAGCCTGGTAGGCTACCATCCATGGGGTCACAAAGAGTCAGACACGACTAAGCGACTTCACTTTCATTTTCAGGGAAAACCAATAGGCCCTTCAGGTATGACCCAAATCAAACCCCTTATGATTATACAGTGGAGGTGATGAGTAGATTTAAGGGATTAGATCTGGTAGACAGAATGCCTGAAGAACTATAGACAGAGGTTCATAACACTGTATGGAAGCAGTAACCAAAACCATCCCAAAGTGCTATATAGTAGGTCCTTATTAGTTATCTATGGGCTTCCCTCGTGGCTCAGAGGTTAAAGCTTCTGCCTCCAATGTGGGAGACCTGGGTTCGATCCCTGGGTCAGGAAGATCCCCTGGAGAAGGAAATGGCAACCCACTCCAGTATTCTTGCCTGGAGAATCCCATGGACGGAGGAGACTGATAGGCTACAGTCCACAGGGTCGCAAAGAGTCGGACACAACTGAGTGACTTCAATTCTATCAGTTATCTATTTTACATATACATGCATGCCAAGTCGCTTCAGTGTCACTTCAGTCATGTCCAACTCTTTGCAACCCTATGGACTGTATCCCACCAGACTTCTCTGTCCATGGGATTCTCCAAGTAAGAATACTAGAGTGAGTTACCTCTTCTTCCTCCAGGATCAAATCTGTGTCTTACATCTCCTGCATTGGCAGGTGGGTTCTTTACACCAGTGCCACTTGGCAAGCCCCATTTTATGTATAGTAATGTGTATATGTCAATCTCAATCTCCCAATTTATCCCTGCCCCAAAAGTATTTGTTTTTAGTATGAAAAAATTAACTTGAAAATACCTTCATTTAGAAAAATTTGTCCTGAGCTTACCAGATACCTCAGTACCTATAAAGATAGAATATTCTCAGATTGAAATGTGGACTACAGAGAAGAATCAAATGAAGAGGTCTAAAATTCTAAGTCATTTCATGATAAAATTCAACTTTAGATAAGGTTTCAAAGAATTTTATGTAAGAATTAAAAATAATAAAACCATATTAAAGATAGTTTTCAGCAATATACCAATGACATGGTATTAGAGACAGATTCAGCTTACAAACAGACTTAAGTATATAAATATGGGCTAAGCATAATCATTCTGCTTATTCCCCACCCCCTTTTTTTTTGGCCATGTAGCTAGTGAGATCTTAGCCTCCTGAACAGGGCTTGAACCCAGGCCCTTGGTAGCAAAAGCACAGCATACTAATCACTGGACAACCAAAGAATTCCCTTTTTAAAGTTCAGATAGTCAATATAAAAAGGCTTTAAATGTTTAGAAAAAAATTTAATAGTTTTTGAGTAGATTATTATAGGTCCCTTCACACTGAAACAATTGTCAATATTTCAAGAAATTATATAATCTTGCCCAGTAGTTTGACCACCTCATGTGAAGAGTTGACTCATTGGAAAAGACTCTGATGCTGGGAGAGATTGGGGGCAGGAGGAGAAGGGGATGACAGAGGATGAGATGGCTGGATGGTATCACCGACTCGATGGACATGAGTTTGAATGAAATCTGGGAGTTGGTGATGGACAGGGAGGCCTGGCGTGCTGCAATTCATGGGGTCGCAAAGAGTCGGACATGACTGAGTGACTGAACTGAACTGAATTATTTTTGTGGATTTTTTTCACTCTCAAATGTTTGAGTTTGCACTATAAGTTAGTTACATGGTCACTGTATTGATCATCATTGATGGATGAAGCAATAAAGTTAATAAAACAATAAGAATAAAGTATCATTTATTATTATAGCAGTATTGGCTGGATCATGGAAAAAGCAAGAGAGTTCCAGAAAAACATCTATTTCTGCTTTATTGACTATGCCAAAGCCTTTGACTGTGTGGATCACAATAAACTGTCGAAAATTCTGAAAGAAATGGGAATACCAGACCACCTGACCTGCCTCCTGAGAAGTCTGTATGCAGGTCAGGAAGCAATAGTTAGAACTGGACATGGAACAACAGACTGGTTCCAAATAGGAAAAGGAGCATGTCAAGGCTGTATATTGTCACCCTGCTTATTTAACTTTTATGCAAAGTACATCATGAGAAATGCTGGACTGGAAGAAACACAAGCTGGAATCAAGATTGCCAGGAGAAATATCAATAACCTCAGATGTGCAGATGACACCACCCTTATAGCAGAAAGTGAAGAGGAACTAAAAAGCCTCTTGATGAAAGTGAAAGAGGAGAGTGAAAAAGTTGGCTTAAAGCTCAACATTCAGAAAACGAAGATCATGGCATCTGGTCCCATCACTTCATGGGAAATAGATGGGGAAACAGTGGAAACACTGTCAAGACTTTATTTTCGGGGGCTCCAAAATCACTGCAGATGGTGACTGCAGCCATGAAATTAAAAGATGCTTACTCTTTGGAAGAAAAGTTATGACCAACCTAGATAGTATATTCAAAAGCAGAGACATTACTTTGCCGACTAAGGTCTGTCTAGCCAAGGCTATGGTTTTTCCTGTGGTCATGTATGGATGTGAGAGTTGGACTGTGAAGAAGGCTGAGCACCGAAGAATTGATGCTTTTGAACTGTGGTGTTGGAGAAGACTCTTGAGAGTCCCTTGGACTGCAAGGAGATCCAACCAGTCCATTCTGAAGGAGATCAACCCTGGGATTTCTTTGGAAGGAATGATGCTAAAGCTGAAACTCCAGTACTTTGGCCACCTCATGCGAAGAGTTGACTCACTGGAAAAGACCCTGATGCGGGGAGGGATTGGGGGCAGGAGGAGAAGGGGACGACCCAGGATGAGATGGCTGGATGTCATCGCGGACTCGATGGACGTGAGTCTGAGTGAACTCTGGGAGATGGTGATGGACAGGGAGGCCTGGCGTGCTGCGATTCATGGGGTCACAAAGAGTCGGACATGACTGAGCAACTGAACTGAACTGAACTGAACTGAATGAAGAGTAAGAATAGTTGGCACTTCCCTCGCAATCCAGGGGTTAAGACTCCACAATTCCAATGGAGGGGGTGAGGATTTAGTCCCTGGTCTGGGAAGTAGGGCTGCAACAAAGTGCAGCCAAAATTTTTTTAAAAAAAAGAATAAAAAATAGTTGAACAATAGGCAATGGCACCGCACTCCAGTACTCTTGCCTGGAGAATCCCATGGGCAGAGGAGCCTGCTAGGCTGCAGTCCATGGGGTCGCTGGGAGTCGGACACGACTGAGCGACTTCACTTTCACTTTTCACTCTCACGCATTGGAGAAGGAAATGGCAACCCACTCCAGTGATTTTGCCTGGAGAATCCCAGGGACGGCAGAGCCTGGTGGGCTGCAGTCTATGGGGTCGCACAGAGTCGGACACGACTGAAGCGACTTAGCAGCAGCGGCAGACATAATAAGCTTGATTTAATTAACAGATAAGAATTTTAAAAAACACCCATCTAGATGTCCATTGACAGAAGAATGGATAAAGAAATCATGGAATATTACTCAACCACAGATAGGAAAGAATTTTAGTCAGTTATACTGAGATGGATGAGCCTAGAGCCTATTATACAGAGTGACATAAGTCAGAAAGAGAAAAACAAATATTATATAATAACTTGTGTCTATGGAATCTAGAAAAATGGTACTGATGAACCTATTTACAGGGCAGCAATGGATTCGTAGACAGAGCGAACAGACTTATGGACATGGGCTAGGTAGGAAGGAGAGGGTGGGATGAAAGGAGACAGCAACAAGGAACTATATACACTAACATATGTAAAATAGGTATCCAGTGGGAATTTGCTGTATGACTCAGGGAAATCAAACCAGATCTCTGTGACAACCTAGAGGTATGGGATGGGGTGGGAGAAAGGCTCAAGAAGAAGGGGACATATGTATACTTATAGCTGATTCATGTTATTGTATGGCAGAAACCAACACAACATTATAAAGCAGTTATCCTCCAAGCAAAATAGCAAAACACCATCATTCTCAAGAACACATAAAACATTGACCATATATTGTCCCTTAAAGTAAATCTCAATAAATTTCAAAGGCTCAGTTTCATACAGACCATGTTCTGTTACCAGACTGCAACTAAATTAGAAATCAACGACGACAACAACGACAAACCCTCCACAGACATTTTTAAGTTTAAAAAACACTGATTCATAGGACAAAATAGAAATTGTGAAGGATGTTAAAAGTAATAACAATACTCCGAATAATAACAATATTCTAAATAATAACAACACTCATGGAATTCTTCAAAAATAGTCTATTGTAAATTTATACCCATATTATACTCATATTAGGAAAGAAAAAAGGTCTGAAAATGAATGGACTAAGGATTCAACCTTAAGTTACAAAAGTGGCAAATTAGGGAATTCCCTGGTGGTCCAGTGGCTAGGGCTACACACTTTCACAGCCAAGGGCGCAGGTACAGTCCTTGACTGGGGAACTAGGAGCCCGTTAGCTGCATGACGAGGCCAAAAACCGAAAAACAAAACAGTCATAAAAAGGCAGCAAACTAAACCCGAATAATAAAAGAAAGGACGTAAGAAAAGTTAGATTGGACTTTGATTATGTAAATAGAGACAAAGAAATACTAGGGAGATACAACAGGCTAAAATCTGGTATTAGGTAGACAAATCTGTGGCAAAACTGATGAAGAAAAAAAGAGTAAGCACAAATATTAGTAGCAAAAACAGGGTCCTAACTACACACATAGCAGAGATTAAAATATGAAAACACTCTGAATAACTTTATGCCTATAAATTGGAAAATTTAAAGGAAAGAAATATATTTTACCTAAAACGTAACTTTTCAAAAGTCTTAGAAGAAATAGAACACCTGTGTAGCCTTATAACCATTTAAAAATTGAACTAACAGTTTTGCTCTTACAAGTAAAACACCAGATCAAGAAGTAAATTCTATCAAATTTTCAAGGAAAAGATACTTCATATCTTCTTTTTATTGAAGTATAGTTGAATCACAATCTTGTGATGTTGTGTTAATTATTTCTGTACAACAAAGCAACTCAATTACAGATATTTCCAATCTTATAGAAACTTTTGAGAAAAGAAAAATAAGACTAATTTTACCTTGGCTCCCAGGTGGCACAGTGGAAAAGAATCTGCCTGCCAATGCAGGGGATGTAGGTT
This sequence comes from Redunca redunca, assembly GCA_006410935.1. Lineage (NCBI taxonomy): Eukaryota > Metazoa > Chordata > Mammalia > Artiodactyla > Bovidae > Redunca > Redunca redunca. The sequence continues at coordinate 248,296 of SJYQ01003703.1, read as the reverse complement.
CAGACCGTGGGTTACAAACAGCCTCTGGAGTAAGAAATGGCAACCCATTCCAGTATTCCTGCTTGGAGAATTCCATGAACAGAGGAGCCTGGCAGGCTACAGCCCATGGGGTCGCAAAGAGTTGGACAAGACTGAGCAACTGAGTGTGCATGCATTTCAATCAGACTAGGACAATAAAAGATAGGAAAATTATAGTTTGGACTCTCCCATGAACAATTACAAAATTCCTAAAATGAATATTGGCAAGCAGAATCAAGCAACATATAAAATATTTAATTACCACAATAGAGTTTATTCCAGAAATGCAAATTTGGTTTCACAGTAGCAATTAATAACTCCATCACATTATCACATTTAAAGAAGAAAAACATATATATAGCTATTTCAAAATAAAAAAAGCACATGATAAAATTTAGCATCTGTTCATATTAGAAAAGAAAACCTTAAGAAATCTAGGAATAAAAGGGAATTTCCTTAATTTTCTAAAATCTATTTGTCAAAAACCTATGACAAATATAGCCGTAACTCTTCCCCTTAAACAAAGGAATATGACACTGCTCATTTTTACTGCTAACATTTGACATTATACCAAATTTCCAGCTACTTCAAAACCACAATGAAAATAACAAAATGTATAAGAATTAGAAAAGAAGAAAAACTCTCACTTGTTACATGTGCCGTAATTGTCTACATAGAAAACCAGAAAAAACCTAGATCTCTAGAAGTCTCTTAGAAATGGTAAGTACGTTGCTGAATAGACATCAATGTTCAAAATTTAGATGCATTTCTACATACCTTTAATAAGAAGGGACCTAATTACTGGTCAGAGAACTAAGATCCTGAAAGCTGTGCAGTGCAGCCAAAAAATAAATATATAAATAAACATATAAAATAATTTATAAGAGCAATAAAACTTATAAGGGACCCAGGAATAAATCCAACCTGTTAAACCTGAGAAAACTATATTACTTTATTAAAGAAATATTTAAATGACCTGATAAATATAAAGATATAACATATTCACAAAGAAGAATTCTTATCCTAAAAATGTTAGGTGTTCCCAAATTGATCTACAGATGCCTACCAATCCTTGCAGAATTTTTCATGGAACTTGATATGCTGGTTCCAAAATTTACATAGAGAGCAAAAAGAAAAGCTAAGTAATTCCTGAAGAACAATAGGGAAGAACTGTGTTATTCTAGAAGATATAAAAATTCAGAATATAGCCATAACAGTTTAAGATGGTGTGGAATTGGCAAGATGTATATACACATATGGAATAGATTAGAAAACTTACATATGTTCACAGACGCTTGACACATGACCAAGTCTTGCTGCTAATAACTGGAGAAAGGATAGATAATTAATAAATAAATGGTGCAGGGATATTTGATTCCATAGGATAATATTAATACATTAGCGCCATATTTGTATGTGTGCTTAGTCATCCAGTCGTGTCCAGCTCTTTGTGACCCTATGGACTCCAGGCTCCTTTGTCGATGGGATTTTCCAGGAAAGAATATTGGAGTGGGTTGCGATTTCCTCCTCCAGGGGATATTCCCAACCCAGGGCTCAAACCTGTGTCTCCTGTGTCTTCTGCATTGCAGGCAGATTCTTTATACAGAGAGTCACTGGGGATCAGTTTGTCAAATCACTATTATTTTCAACCAAATCTAATTCTCTTTAATGGATTCCTCAGTTAGTTCAGTCACTCAGTCATGTCCGACTTTTTGTGACCCCATGATTCGCAGCATGCCAGCCCTCCCTGTCCATCACCATCTCCCAGAGTTCACCCAAACTCATGTCCATAGAGTCGGTGATGCCATCCAGCCATCTCATCCTGTCATCCCCTTCTCCTCCTGCCCCCAATCCCTCCCAGCATCAGGGTCTTTTCAAATGAGTCAACTCTTCGCATGAGGTGGCCAAAGTACTGGAGTTTCAGCTTTAGCATCATTCCTTCCAAAGAAATCCCAGGGTTGATCTCCTTCAGAATGGACTGGTTGGATCTCCTTGCAGTCCAAGGGACTCTCAAGAGTCTTCTCCAACACCACAGTTCAAAAGCATCAATTCTTCGGTGCTCAGCCTTCTTCACAGTCCAACTCTCACATCCATACATGACCACAGGAAAAACCATAGCCTTGGCTAGACGGACCTTTGTTGGCAAAGTAATGTCTCTGCTTTTGATTATGCTGTCTAGGTTGGTCATAAATTTCCTTCCAAGGAGTAAGCGTCTTTTCATTTCATGTCTGCAATTACCATCTGCAGTGATTTTGGAACCCAAAAAAATAAAGTCTGACAGTGTTTCCACTGTTCCTCCATCTAATTCCCATGAAGTTATGGGACCAGATGCCATGATCTTCGTTTTCTGAATGTTGAGCTTTAAGCCAACTTTTTCACTCTCCTCTTTCACTTTCATCAAGAGGCTTTTTAGTTCCTCTTCACTTTCTGCCATAAGGGTGGTGTCATCTGCATATCTGAGGTTATTGATATTTCTCCCGGCAATCTTGATTCCAGCTTGTGCTTCTTCCAGGCCAGCGTTTCTCATGATGTATTCTGCATATAAGTTAAATAAGCAGGGTGACAAAATGGATTCCTAATTCACACCAAACACACAAGCTTCACAGGAATTAAAGACTTAAATGTGAAAACCAAAATGTTTTTATTTTTATTTTCTATAGAGCAATGTCTTTTTGAAATTAGAGAAGGAAATTCTTAAATAAGATTTTAAAGAAAACAAAAATCATAAATGAAAGATTGAGACATCAATCAAATCAACATCTTCTAGTCAATGAGTAGCAAAAAATGAGAAAATAAATTGGGAAAAGATATACACAATGCATGTAGCAACAAAAAATGATTAATATCAAGAATACATTAAGGGACTTCCCTTGTGGTCCAGTGGCTAAGACTCCACACTCCCAATGCAGGGGGCCCGGATTTAATCCCTGGTCAGGGAACTAGATCCCACATGCCTCAACTGAGAGTACACAGGCTGCAACAGAAAAAGACCTCACATCCAACAACTAAAAGAAGATCCCGTGTGCTACAATTAAGATCTGGTGCAGCCAAATAAAATTTAAAAATATATATCAGAACTTCTACAAATCAGTTTTTTTTTTAAGTTAAACAATATAATAGGATAAATAGGCAAAAGAAATCAACCACTTCAAATTTAGAAGGCATGGTGCACAAGATTACTTTCCCTTCTGACACCAGCTGCCATTTCAAGGGGGGGTCCCAAAACCATATATTCAGGTTGGACAATTTGTTAAAAGGACTCACAGTGGGGGTGGGTGGGGAGAGGCTCAAGAAAGGAGGGGATATATGTATACATATAGCTGATTCATGTTGTTGTACAGCAGAAATTAACACATTGTAAAGCAATTATACTCCATTTAAAGATAAAAAGGACTCACAGAATTCACTGAAATCTGCTATACTCACAATTACAGTTTATCACAGGGAAAGGAGTAAAATCTTTAGACCTTAAAAATCTTTAAAAGATTTAAATGAGCCAAGGGAAAAAAGGACATAGGGCCAAGTCTAGGAAAGTACCAAATGTAGAGCTTCTAGCTGCCCTCTCCCCATGGGCACTGTTTCTTTCCTGGCATCGATGGTGATCAAAGGCATGGGGTATTGCCAACCAGGGGAACTCATCCAAGCCAGTATCCAGAGTGTTTACTGGAGCTTCATGGTTAACACCCCAGGCAGCTGACCTCGGTCTCCAGAAGTTAAGTTGATACCACATGACTAAAAACTTCTACCATAAATTGTATTTTAAAAATTGAACAAATATTCCTTATAACATTGTATGAATTAGAGCTGTGCAATGTGTTACTTTGATACATATGTATAATATGATTGCAGTTGTAACAAAATCTATCACATTCCATTACTACAGTACAACATGTGTGTGCTTAGTTGCCCAGTTGTCTGACACTTTGCAACTCCATGGGTTGTAGTCCAGCAGATTCCCCTGTCCATGGGGATTCTCCAGACGAGAATTCTGGAGTAGGTTGCCATGCCCTCCTCCAGGGGATCTTCCCAATACAGGAATCAAACCCAGGCAGATTCCTTACTGTTTGAGCCAAGAGGGAAGCCCATGAATACTGAAGTGGTTAGCCTGTTCCTTTTCCAGGGGATCTGCCCAACCTGGAATCAAACTGGAGTCTCCTGCATTGCAGGTGGATTCTTTACCAGTTGAGTTACTGCAACACTGTTACGTTCATATAGGAGAAGGCAATGGCACCCCCACTCCAGTACTCTTGCCTGGAAAATCCCATGGATGGAGGAGCCTGGAAGGCTGCAGTCCATGGGGTCGCTAAGGGTAAGACACTACTGAGCGACTTCACTTTCACTTTTCACTTTCATGCATTGGAGAAGGAAATGGCAACCCACTCCAGTGTTCTTGCCTGGAGAATCCCAGGGACGGGGGAGCCTGGTGGGCTTCCGTCTATGGGGTTGCAACAGCGTTGGACACGACTGAAGTGACTTAGCAGCAGCAGCAGTATGTATTATAGTATATGAATTATTTATTATGGCTTATTTACTATGTGCTGCAAGTCTGTACATTTAAACATCAATCTTATCCCCTCACCTCTCATGCCGTGGTAACTACCATTTTGCTCTATGTTTTTTTTATAACGAGTTTGACTATTTTCAGTTCAGTGGCTCAGTCGTGTCTGACTCTGAGACCTCATGGACTGCAGCATACCAGGCCTACCTGTCCATCATCAACTCCCAGAGTTTACTCAAACTCATGTCCATTGAATTGGTGATGCCATCCTAACATCTCATCCTCTGTCCTCCCTTTCTCCTCCCACCTTTAATCTTTCCCAGCATCAGGGTCTTTTCTAGTGCATCAGCTCTTCCCATCAGGTGGCCAAAGTATTGGAGTTTCATCTTCAACATCAGTCCTTCCAATGAATATCCAGCACTGATATCCTTTAGGATGGACTAGTTAGATCTCCTTGCAGTCCAAAGGACTCTCAAGAGTCTTCTCCAATACCACAGCTCAAAAGCATGAATTCTTTGGTGCTCAGCTTTCTTTGTAGTCCAACTCTCACATCCATACATGACTACTGGAAAAATCATAGCCTTGACTAGATGGACCTTTGTTAGCAAAGTAATGTCTCTGCTTTTTAATATGCTGTCTAGGTTGGTCATAACTTTTCTCCTAAGGAGTAAATGTCTTTTAATTTCATGGCTGCAGTCACCATCTGCAGTGACTTTGGAGCCCAAAAAAAGTAGAGTCTGGCACTGTTTCCACTGTTTCTCCATTTATTTGCCATGAAGTGATGGGACCAGATGCCATGATCTTTGTTTTTTGAATGCTGAGCTTTAAGCCAACTTTCTCACTCTCCACTTTCACTTTCATCAAGAGGCTCTTTAGTTCTTCTTCACTTTCTGCCATAACGGTGGTGTCATCTGCATATCTGAGATTATTGATATTTCTCCTGGAAATTTGATTCCAGCTTGTGTTTCCTCCAGCCTGTCGTTTCTCATGATGTACTCTGCATATAAGTTAAATAAGCAGGGTGATAATATACAGCCTTGACGTACTCCTTTCCCAATTTGGAACCAGTCTGTTGTTCCATGTCCAGTTCTAACTGTTGCTTCCTGACCTGCATACAGATTTCTCAAGAGGCAGGTCAGGTGGTCTGGTATTCCCATCTCTTTCAGAATTTTCCAGTTTATTGTGATCTACACAGTCAAAGACTTTGGCATAGTCAATAAGCAGAAATAGATGTTTTTCTGGAACTCTCTTCCTTTTTCCATGATCTAGCAGATGGTGGCAATTTGATCTCTGGTTCCTCTGCCTTTTCTAAAACCAGCTTGAACATCTGGAAGTTCACGTACTGTTGAAGCCTGGCTTGGAGAATTTTGAGCATTACTTTACTAGTGTGTGAGATGAGTGCAATTGCGCAGTAGTTTGAGCATTCTTTGGCATTGCCTTTCTTTGGAATTGGAACGAAAGCTGACCTTTTCCAGTCCTGTGGCCACTGCTGAGTTTTCCAAATTTGCTGGCATATTGAGTACAGCACTTTCACAGCATCGTCTTTCAGGATTTGAAAGAGCTCAACTGGAATTCCATCACCTCCACTAGCTTTGTTCATAGTGATGCTTCCTAAGGCCCACTTGACTTCACATTCCAGGATGTCTTGCTCTAGGTTAGTGATCACACCATCGTGGTTATCTGGGTCATGAAGTTTTTTTTGGACAGTTCTTCTGTGTATTCTTGCCACCTCTTCTTAATATCTTCTGCCTCTGTTAGGTCCATACCATTTCTGTCCTATATTGAGCCCATCTTTGCATGAAATGTTCCTTTGGTATCTCTAATTTTCTTAGAGATCTCTAGTCTTTCCCATTCTGTTGTTTTCCTCTATTTCTTTGCACTGTTTACCGAGGAAGCCTTTTTTATCTTTCCTTGCTAGTTTTTGGCACTCTGCATTCAAATGGGTACATCTTACCTTTTCTCCTTTGCTTTTTGCTTCTCTTCTTTTCACGGCTATTTGTAAGCCCTCCTCAGACAGCCATTTTGCTTTTTTGCAATTCTTTTTCCTGGGGATGGTCTTGATCCCTGTCTCCTGTACAATGTCACGAACCTCCGTCCATAGTTCATCAGGCACTCTGTCTATCAGATCTAGTCCCTTAAATCTATTTCTCACTTCCACTGTATAATCATTAAGGATTTGATTTAGGTCATACCTGAATGGTCTAGTGGTTTTCCCTACTTTCTTCAATTTAAGCCTGAATTTGGCAACAAGGAGTTCATGATCTGAGCCACAGTCAGCTCCTGGTCTTGTTTTTGATGACTATATAGAGCTTTTCCATCTTTGGCTGCAAACAATATAATCAGTCTGATTTTGGTGTTGACCATCTGTTGATTTCCATGTGTAGAGTCTTCTCTTGTGTTGTTGGAAGAGGGTGTTTGCTATGTCTAGGGCATTTTCTTGGCGAAACTCTATTAGCCTTTGCCCTGCTTCATTCTGTACTCCAAGGCCAAATTTGCCTGTTACTCCAGGTATTTCTTGACTTCCTACTTTTGCATTCCAGTCCCCTATGATGAAAAGAACAACATTTTGGGGTGTTAGTTATAGAAGGTTTTGTGGATGTTCATAGACCCATTCAACTTCAGCTTCTTCAGCATTACTGGTTGGGGCATAGATGGATTACTGTGATATTGAATGGTTTGCCTTGGAAACAAACAGAGATCATTCTGTCATTTTTGAGACTGCATCCAAGTACCACACTGTGGACTCTTTTGCCCCTCAGAACAAGACCCAGTTTCCCTCTCAGTCAGTCTATTTTAGATTCCACATATAAGTGATATCATACAGTACTTGTCCTTGTTTGTCTGACTTATGTCACTTAACACAGTGTACTCAAGGTTCATTAATGTTGTCACAGATGGGAGGATAAGCCCCCTTCTTGTAGTTCAATAATATTCCATTGTGTGTATACGTATGTGTGTGTGTGTGTATGCCCATGTGTGTATTTCACATTTTTTTTTTATCTATTCATCTGTTGTTGGGCACTTTAGTTGCTTTCTTATCTTGGCTATTGTGAACAATGCTGCATATATCTTTTCAAAATCCTGATTTCAGGTTCTTTGAATATACACCCAGAAGTGGAATTTCTGGATTGCATAGTAGATCTAGTCTCAATTTGTTGTTTTCCATAGTGATTGGACAATTGTTAATCATATCATTAGTCTATCTGGTATGACCTAAGCCCTGGCAAACAAAAACACTCCTGTCAGACATTCCAAGGGCTTAGAGATTATCTCTAAGAAACTGGGAGCAAAGGCCAGATATCTTTTGGGGAAAGACCAGGTATTTTACTATGTAACCACAAATTCATAGGAGAAAAAAAATCTCATAAAAGGCTAATAAACATGTGAAAGTATGTTGAAACTCACTAGCAATTAAAGACTTGCAGATTAAAAATACAGTGATATACTATTTTATACTCTGGAATTTGGTAAAAAATAAAAAGTATGACAATACAGGTGTTGGGAATATAGATTCATGAGTACTCTCATACACTGACAGTAAAAGCATAAGTTGGGGAAGCAATTTGTAGGACAATTTGGTAATACCTAGTTATAAATATATATATAATATATATATATAAATACAGCCCTAGAGTCAGTCTTATATGAACTAGATGAAATGCACAAGAATGTCTACAGCAGCATTGTTTGTTCACAGCTATAAGCTGGAGCTTCCCTGGTGGCTCAGTCAGTAAAGAATCTGCCTGCAATTTAGGAGACCCAGGTTCAATCCCTAGGTTGATAAGATCCCCTGGAAAAGGAAATGGCAACCCACTCTGGTACTCTTGCCTGGAAGATCCCATGGATGGAGGAGCCTGGTAGGCTACAGTCCATGGAGTCACAGAGTCTGATACAACTGAGTGACTTCACTTTCACAAGCTTGAGACATCCTAATGTCCATCACCAGGAATACAGATGAATTGTATAGGTTTCCCTGGTGGCTCAGATGGTAAAGAATCCGCCTGCAATGCAGAAGACCCAGGTTCAGTCCCTGGGTCAGAAAGACACCCTGGAGAAGGGAATGGCTATCCACTCCACTATTCTTGCCTGAAGAATTCCATGGACAGAGGAGCCTGGTGGGCTACTGTCCATGGGGTCACCAAGAGTCGGACACAACTGAGCAGCTAACACACACACACAGAGGTTTTAAATAGTATATATTGCCTAAGAGTGCCTAAACGTATTGCAGTTTTAAAGAAATGTAAAATGATAAATAGAATAATGAAAATATTTTAGGGGATGAAGGTGGAGGTGATTAGAGTGGCTATGGGGGACTATGGCTGAGTTGGAAACATTTCATTCTTAAGTGGTGTAGTAGGCACATGGGTATCTGTAGTGTCATTCTTAATACCTTTTGTATTCTTAAATGGTGTGTAGTACTTTTGAAAATTAAATGTATAGGTGTACACACAGATACATATATATATCGTTGTTGTTGTTCAGCTGATAAGTTGGGTCTGACTCTTTTCAGCCTTCATGGACTGCAACACACCAGGCTTCCCTGTCCTTCACAATCTCCAGTTTTCTCAAACTCATGTCTCTTGAGTCAGTGAAGCCATCCAACCATCTCATCCTCTATTGCCCCATTTTCTTCCTATCCTCAATCTTTCCCAGCATCAGGGTCTTTTCCAATGAGTTGGTTCTTTGCATCAGGTGGCTAAAGTATTGGAGTTTCAGCTTCAGCATCAGTTCTTCCAATGAATACTAGGGATTGGTTTCCTTTAAGATTGACTGGTATGATCTCCTTGCTGTCCAAGGGACTCTCAAGAGTCTTCCCCAGGACCACAGTTCAAAAGCATCAATTCTTCAGCACTCAGGGGTGTCGTGCATTGCAGGCAGATTCTTTACCATCTGAGCCACCAGGGAAGCCCAGCCTTCTGTATATATATATACATATATATATGTATATATATATACACACACACATACATATATACATATATACCATAACTTATTATGTAGATGTATTCATTGCTTTGTGCCTTACATTATTACCCAATAACTGCCTTTACATCATATGCATTGAGAGAAGTCAGTCATCAATTTTATATTTATACATGGAAAGTGGAAAAATAATTTGTACACCTTTAGAACATATAGCTCTACTTTCAGTTCTTACTTAATAACACAGAGGTGTCTTTCTTATTTGGGATCTATGCTGCATTTCTGCCTTGTCAGTGATGTAGACTGATAATCAAGAAAAAGATGTTTTTGAGTTCTTATTATGTGTTAGGTATTATGAAAGACTTAAGGGACAGATAAAGCAGAATTTCTGCCTTTAAGCATTCAGAATATATCTAGGTAGAGCAGGGAGAATATCAGGGTGACAAAAAAAAAATAGGATAATTTGAGGTTGTCGTGTCCAACTCTTTGAGACCCCGTGGACTGTAGCCCACCAGGCTCCTGTGTCTGTGGGATTTCCCAGGCAAGAATATTGGAGTGGGTTGCCATTCTCTTCTCCAGGAGTCCTCCTGACCCAAGGATCAAACCCTGGTCTTCGGCATCACAAGCATATTCTTTACCATCCGAGCTACAAGGGAAGCCAGTAGAGTAGTAAATTAAATAATTACTGTGCAGGGGCAGTAAACCATTTAGTGTTTTGAAGAAGGTCTTGCAGTGGAATGCAGGAGATTAAAGTGCTTGAAGAAGGTTTGCACATGAATTTTTAAAAACAGCTCACAAGGACCGTAAGTGTAATTAGCCTTATTCATCATGAAGTGTTTGATCAAAGCTCTTTTGGAAGTAAAGCTTGTTTCTAGAAAATTATTTCAAATATTATGCCACTCTTCTTATAATGCCATTTTTAAAAATAGGTTGCACTCAGAATATTTTAAAGATTTCTTTGAAATAATTCCAGCTCTGTTATTTAACTTCACTCTGAGAGCAGCTTGTAATCACTGACATTTCCAGACTTTGACTCCCAAGGACTTAAAATGCCATGAAAGTGAAAGTGAAGTCGCTCAGTCGTGTCCAACTCTTTTCGACCCCATGGACTGTAGCCTACCAGGCTCCTCTGTCCATGGGATTCTCCAGGCAATAGTACTGGAGTGGATTGCCATTCCCTTCTCCAGGGGATCTTCCCAACCCGGGAATCGAACCCGGGTCTCCTGCATTGTAGACAGGCGCTTTACCGTCTGAACCACCAGGGAAGTCTAAAATGCCATATGTGAATGTATTTCTAAAATGCCATATGTGAATGTATTTACTGATTTGATGTAAACAAAAAATAGCTTCATATTTCCAAGCAACGAGCCTACATCTCTTATAACATTCATCTTTCTCACCGCCTAAACCAGTGTGCTTTCCTCTCCATTTTATAAAACTGAAAGCTCAACTTTTGATGTACCGTGTTACTTATTTCTATATTGGCAAGTATAAGGGCCTCCTGTGAATTAATGCTGTTTGCCAAACAAGAGGAAAAGGGACTAATAGAAAATACTTTTAAAAATGTAGTAGAGACTTTCCTGGTGGCCCAGTGGTTAAGACTCCATGCTCCCAGGGCAGAAGGGCCCAAGTTTGATCCATGATGGGAGAACTAGATCCTGCATGTTGCAACTAAAAATCCTACATGCTATGTCAAAGATCCTGCACCCAACAATGAAGATCCTGCATGCAGCAACTAACACTGGGGCAGCCAAAAAAAAAAAAAAAAAATTGGAGGGAATTCCCTGGTGGTCCAGTGGTTAGAACTCTGCACTTTCATTGCTGGGGGCACAGGTTCAATCCCTGGTGGGGGAAGTAGGATCCTGCAAGCTGCATGCATCGGCCAAGAAACCCAAACAAACAACAACAAAAAATGACAAACATGAAAACCAGAGCAAAACAATAAAACGTATCAGAGGTATTTCCAGGAAAACATACAGATAGGTACATGAAAAGATGGTCAACATCATTAATCATCAGGGAAAAGCAAAACAAAACTACAATGAAATATCACCTCACACTTGTTAGAATAGCTAATAATAAAAAGACAAGAAAGAACAAATGTTGGTGAGGATGTGGAAAAAAGAGAATGCTTGTGCACTGGTGGAGGGAAGGTAAATTGGTACAGCTGCTGTGAACAACACTATACTGATTCCTCAAAAAATTAAAAATAGAACTACCATAAGATTCAGCAAAATGAATGAAGGAATTCAAAAAGTACAGATTCCCAGTTATAAATAAAAAATCATGGGGGTGTAATGTGCGGTGTAGTGACTATAGTTAATGGTAAATGCATTGCATATCAGACATGGTCAAACGAGTAAATTGGAGGTGGTAAGAATAAACATTGACATCTTAGGAAACAGTGAACTAAAATGGGCAGGAATAGGCGGATTTAATCCAGATGACCACCATATCTACTACTGTGGGCAAGAATCCCATACAAGAGTCTGAAATGCAGTACTTGGTTGCAATTTCAAAAACGAGGGAATGATCTCGGTTCATTTCAAAGGCAAACCATTCACCATCACAGTTGCGCCTACCACCAATGCTGAAGAAGCTGAAGCTGATCAGTTCTATGAAGACCTCCTAGAACTAATACCAAAAACAAGGTGTTGTCTTCATGATAGGCGATGGGAATGCAAAAGTAGGAAGTCAAGTGATACCTGGAGAAACAAGCAAGTTTGGCCTTGGAGTACAAAATGAAGCAGGGCAAAGGCTAACAGAATTCTGCCAAGAGAATGCACTGGTCATAGCAGACACCCTTTTCAACAACACAAGAGACAACTTTACACATGGACATCACCAAATGGTCAATACCAAAATCAAATTGATTACATTCTTTGTAGCCAAAGATGGAGAAGCTGTATACAGCCAGCAAAAACAAGACTTGAAGCTGAGTGTGGCTCAGATCCTCAGCTTCTCATGGCAAAATTCAGACTTAAACTAAACAAAGTGGGGAAAACCACTAGGTCAGCCAGGTACGATTTAAATCAAATCTCCTATGAATATGCAGTGGAGGTGATGAATAGATTCAAGCAATTAGATATAGTAAACAGTGTGCCTGAAGAACTATGGATGGAGGTCCATAATATTGTACAGGAGGCAGTGAACAAAACCATCCCAAAGAAAAAGAAAAGGAAGGTGGCAAAGTGCTTATCTGAGGAGGCTTTAAAAATAGCTAAGAAAGAAGAGAAGTGATGGAGAGGGTGGTGGGAGGGGGGTTCAGGGTTGGGAACTCATGTACACCTGTGGTGGATTCATGTCAATGTATGGCAAAACCAATACAGTATTGTAAAGTAAAAAAAATGAAATTTAAAAAAAAGAAAGAAAGAAAGAAGAGAAGTGAAAAGCAAAGGAGAAAGGGAAAGGTACACCCAACTAAACACAGAGTTCCAAAGAATAGCAAGGAGAGACAAGAAGAAGGCCTTCTCCAATGAACAATGCATAAAAACAGAGGAAAAAAACAGGAGGGGAAAGACTAGAGATCTCTTCAGGAAAATTGAAAATATCAAGGGAACATTTTGCCCCAAAATGGGTACAATAAAGGACAGAAACAGTAGAGATCTAGTAGAAGCAGAAGAAATCAAGAAGAGATGGAACGAATACACAGAAGAACTATACAAAAAGATCCTAATGAACCAGATAACCACAATGGTGTGATCAGTCATCGAGAGCCAGACATTCTGGAGTGTGAAGTCAAGTGGACCTGAGGAAAAGCTAGTGGATATTATGGAATTCCAGTAGAGCTATTCAAAACCCTAAAAGATGATGCTATTAAAGTGTTGCACTCAATATGTCCACAAATCTGGAAGACCCAGCAGTGGCTACAGAACTGGGAAAGGTCAATCCTCATCCCAATTCCAAGAGGAGCAATACTAAAGAGTTTTCAAACCACTGGACAAGTGCACTCATTTCCCATGCTAGTAAGGTCATGCTTAAAATCTTGCATGCTAGGCTTCAGCATCATGCAAACCAAGAGCTTCCAGATGCCCAAGCTGGGTTTAGAAAAGGCAGAGGAATGAGAGATCAAATTGCCAACATTCACTGGATCATGGAAAAAGCAAGGGAATTCCAGAAAAGCATCTACTTCTGTTTCATCAACTATACTAAAGCCTTCCACAGTCAAAGCTCTTAAAAAGATAGGAATACCAGGCCATCTTAACTATCTCCTGAGAAACTTGTATGTGGGTTGAGAAACAACAGTTAGAACTCTATATGGAATGACTGATTGGTTCAGGATTGAGAAAGGAGTATGACAGGGTTGTCTGTTGTCACCTGGTTATTTAACTTATATGCTGAACACATCATGAGAAAGCCCGGGCTGGATGAGTTACAAGCTGGAATCAAGACAGGCAGGAGAAACATCAATAACCTCAGATATGTGGATGATATCACTGCAATGACAGAAAGCAAAGAGGAACTAAAGAGCCTCTTGATGAGGGTGAAGGAGGAGAGTGAAAGAGCCGGCTTAAAACTAAATATGAAAAGAAAAAAACCTAAGATCATGGTATATGGACCCATTACTTCATGGCAAATAGAAAGTGAAAAGATGGAAGCAGTGACAGATTTCCTCTTCTTGGGCTCTACAATCACTATGGATGGTGACTGCAGCCATAAACTCAGAAGACAATTGCTTCTTGGTAGGAAAACTATGAGAAACCTATGACAGTGTGTTGAGAAACAAAGATATCACTCTGCCGACAAAGGTCCATATAGCCAAGGGTATGGTCTTCCCAGTGGTCATGTACAGTTCTGAGAGTTGGACCGTAAAGAAGGCAGAGTGCCCACAGAATTGATGCCCTCAAACTGTGGTGCTGGAGAAGACTCTTGAGAGTCCCTTGGACAGAAAGGAGATCAAACCAGTCAGTCTTAAAGGAAATCAACCCTAGATGCTCGTTGGAAAGACTGATGCTGAAGCTGAAGCTCCAGTATTTTGGTCACCTGATGTTAATAGCCCACTCACTGGAGAAGTCTCTAATGCTGGGAAAGATTGAAGGCAGAAGGAGAAGAAGATATCAGAGGATGAGATGATTGGATGGCATCACCAATGCAATGGACATGAACTTGGGCAAACGTCAGGACTCAGTGAGGGACAGGGAGGCCTGGGGTACTGCAGTCTATGGGGTCGGAAAGAGTTGGACACGACCGGGTGACTGAACAACAACGTTGCATATTTGAATAGTTTTTCAAATATGAATCTTGAAAGTTCTCATCGAAGGAAAAAACTTTGAAACTATGTATTGTTACACAGTTCAGTTCAGTTGCCCAGTTGTGTCTGACTATTTGCGACCCTATGGACTGCAGCACACCATGCCAGCTCCCGGAGCTTGCTCAAACTCGTGTCCATCAAGTCAGTGATGCCATTCAACGATCTCATCCTTTGTTGACCCCTTCTCCTCCTGCCTTCAATCTTTCCCAGAATCAGGGTCTTTTCAAATGAGTCAGCTCTTGGCATCAGGTGGCCAAAGCATTGGAGTTTCAGCTTCAGCATCAGTCCTTCCAATGAATATTCAGGACTGATTTCCTTTAGGATGGACTGGTTGGATCTCCTTGCAGTCCAAGGGACTCTCAAACATCTTCTCCAACACCACAGTTCAAAAGTATCATTTCTTTGGTACTCAGCTTTCTTTATAGTCCAACTCTCACATCTATACATGACTGTTGGAAAAACCATAGCCTTGACTAGATGGACCTTTGTTGACAAAGTAATGTCTCTGCTTTTTAATATACTATCTAGGTTGGTCATAACTTTTCTTCCAAGGAGCAAGTGTCTTTTAATTTCATGTCTACAGTCACCATCTGCAGTGATTTTGGAACCCCAAAAAATAAAGTCTGTCACTGTTTCCCCATCTATTTCCCATGAAGTGATGGGACCAGATGCCATGATCTTAGTTTTCTGAATGTTGAGTTTTAAGCCAACTTTTTCCCACAAGAAAAGTGCAATGCAGAAGACCCTGGTGTAATTCCTGGGTTAACCAATTGTAGAAAACAAGTGATGGTCCATGATCCATCCATCTATCCACCTACATGCATACACACATATGTTAATATATCCATAAAAGGGAGAGAAAAGAAAACTTTGTTTTTCTATAGAATGCTGACTTAAAAAAAATTTATTGACATATCGTTGATTTACAATGTTAATTTCTGCTGTACGCAGTTTTAAACATACACACACACACACACACATATATATACATATTCTTTTTCATATTCTTTTCCATTCTGCTTTATTACAGGATACTGAATATAGTTCCCTGTGCTATATTTGTTGTCATTTAACCATTCTATATATACTAGTTTGCATCTGCTAATCCCAGCTCCTATCCTTCCCTCCTCCCCACCCCTACTTGGAAACCACAAGTCTGTTCTCTGTATCTGTCTTTCTGTTTCATAGATATGTTCACTTGTGTTATATTTTAGATTCCATGTATAAGGGATATCATACAGTGTTTGTCTTTTGCTTTCTGTCTTACTTTACTTAGTATGATAATCTCTATCCATGTTGCTACAAATGACATTATTCATTCTTTTTTGTGGCTGAGTAGCATTCCATTGTATATGTATACCATATCTTCTTTATCCATTCATCTGTTGATGGACATTTTGGTTGTTTCCATATCTTGGCTATCGTAAATAATGCTGCAATAAACATTGGGGTGTGGGACTTCCCTGGTGGTCCAGTGGTTAAGACGGCACCTCCACTGCAAAGGGCACAAGTTTGATCCCTGGTTGGGGAAATAGGATCCTGTATGCCACATGGTATGGCCATAAAAACCCCAAACAAACAAAAGAAACATTAGGGTACATGTATCTTTTCAAATTATGGTTTTGCCTGGGTATATGCCCATAGGATTGCTGAATCACATGACAACTCAAATTGTAGCTTTTTAAGGAACCTCCACACTGAGTTCCATAAAATGGCTGCACTAATTTACATTCCCACCAAAAGTGGAGGAGGGTTCCCTTTTCTCCACACCCTCTGCAGCATTTCTTATTTGTAGACATTTAAAAAAAATTGTTTTGGCCTACATTATGTGGCATGTAGGCTCTTAGTTTCCTGGTCAGGGATGAAACCCATCTTCCCTGCAGTGAGAGCAGGGAGTCTTAACACTGGACCACTAGGGAAATCCCATATTATTTGTAGACTTTTTAATGATGGCCATTCTGACTGGTGTGAGGTGGTACCTCACTGTAGCTCTGATTTGCATTTCTCTAATAATTAGCAATGATGAGTATCTTTTCATGTGCCGATTGGCCATCTGTATGTCTTCTTTGGAGAAACGTCTAGAATTTGGAGAAATTTCTGTAATTTGGAGAAAGGTCTAGAATGTCAATTTATGAATGTAGAAGACAATTAGAAAATCACCAGTCTGCAATGTATAGTGTAGTACAGTATAGTAGCAACTCATTTGGAGTCTTCACTGTGTACTGAGTCACTGGGTGGAAGTTTATAAAGTATCTCTTCACAAATCGTTTATTAGATACAAACAGAAAATTGCATCTTTACAGTGGAAAATCTGACAGACAACTAACTTCTTAATGAATGAAAGTTTTCATGGATTACCTGGAATGGGGGAGGCCTTCCCTGGTGGTGCAGTGGCAAAGAATCCACCTGCCAGTGCAGAAGATACAGGAGACGTGGGTTTGATCCTTGGGTAAGATCCCCTGGAGAAGGAAGTGGCAACCCACTCCAGTATTCTTGCTGGGAAATCCCATGGACAGAGGACCCTGGCAGGCTACAGGCCATGGAGTGGGAAAGAGCTGGAGATGACTGAAAACTGAGCATTCATGGAATGGGGTGGGGGAAACGAACATTCTGGATTTCCTAATCTGGTATATCAAGGATGTACCATCACAGCAGAGAACTCCTGCACAAATGTGCATCATGAAGCTAATCTTTAGGAAAAGGATTCCTTCCTGGGTCAGGGGGGAAATGTTATAAAAGATAGTATTAGGACAATTGGTGAAGTTTGAAGAAGGACTAAATTTTTGATAATATTTGATATTATGGTTGTGTAAGAAAATGTCCCTGTTCTTGGGAGATACAGTCATGATGTCTGTAACGTATTCTCAGATAGTTCAGATATTATTTTCCCTAAACTAACTTTTCCATAGGTTTAAAACTTTCCAAACAAACAAAAAAATTTTAAAAACCCAAATCCTTATACTGTACACCTTAAACTTATACTGTGCTGTATGTCAACTATATCTTAATAAAACTTGAAGAAAAAAGACAAAAATTAAAGATGACTGTCATGGAAATGTATAGGATGGTTCAGAAAATAAACTCAGGAAGTCTTTCCCTACATTGGGCTAGGAGCTGTTAGAATATTTTAACTGATAGTAAATTATGATTAGATTTGCCATTTTAAAAGTTTACTAGAGGAACAGGGTACAACATAGTCCAGGACATGTCTGATCCCCAAACTCATCACTTGGAATCTATAAATACATTTTAGTGTTATTTGGGCAGTTACATTTCAGTCAGAAGCATTAGTTTAAATGTAATTTTTAGTAATACATAAACTGAAAGAATTAATATATTAAATGTGAAAACATAATTGCTTTTCTTTCAATAAATATTGTTAAATGAAAATACACCTTAGCAAACAATTTCTAGAAACTGCCTGTATTATGGATCATTTCAGGTTTCTGTTTTTGTCTTTGGCATAGCCCCTAACTTTGGATAAAATGATTCACTACTCACTCGAATATCTTTAAATGGAAAGGAAATTAATGGACAATCCATCTTAATCTGCCCATTTATTTGTGCTCTGTTGTCACTGAAGAAGAAAAAAAATCATGAGTAGTGATTCCACCATGTAAAAATTTAAAACTATAGATCTGTGCATTTTACTCTTTCTTGCCTTTCATACTCCTCTAGGAAATAGTAGGTACAAGCGGAGAACCAAGATTGAGGTAGGATTTCCTCATAGATGGGAAAATTTGTAACAAAAAGACAGAAAATCCAGTGTATTGGAATTGGTAGCTAGTTTTCTTTGAAAGCCGAAAAAATCTTCGTAGGGAATTTCCTCCTAGCCACAACACTAGATAAAGAATAATTTGCTTTTATCCTCCTACAACTAAAGAAGTGACTTGAAATTGATGCCTTTAATTTACTTCTAACTGTGTGGATAAGGGCAGAGTCAGACAAGGATGCCTTTCTTATCCTACAACAATTGGAAAGAAATATATCTGTTGTAAGGTGAAGAAAGCCGTGAAGAGATATCCCACACGCAAGGTAAGAGAAACCCAAGTAAGATGGTAGGTGTTGCAAGAGGGCATCAGAGGGCAGACACACTGAAACCATACTCATAGAAAACTAGTCAATCTAATCACACTAGGACCACAGCCTTGTCTAACTCAATGAAAGCAAGCCATGCCTGCAGGGCAACCTAAGACGGGCAGGTCATGGTGGAGAGGCTTGACAGAATGTGGTCAACTGGAGAAGGGAATGGCAAACCACTTCAGGATTCTTGCCTTGAGAACCCCATGAACAGTATGAAAAGGCAAAATGATAGGATACTGAAAGAGGAACTCCCCAGGTCAGTAGGTGCCCAATATGCTACTGGAGATCAGTGGAGAAATAACTCCAGAAAGAATGAAGGGATGGAGCCAAAGCAAAAACAATACCCAGCTGTGGATGTGACTGGGGATAGAAGCAAGGTCCGATGCTGTAAAGAGCAATATTGCATAGGAACCTGGAATGTCAGGTCCATGAATCAAGGCAAATTGGAAGTGGTCAAACAAGAGATGGCAAGAGTGAACATCGACATTCTAGGAATCAGCGAACTAAAATGGACTGGAATGGGTGAATTTAACTCAGATGACCATTATATCTACTATGCAGACAGGAATCCCTCAGAAGAAATGAAGTAGCCATCATGGTCAACAGAAGAGTCCAAAATGCAGTACTTGGATGCAATCTCAAAAACGACAGAATGATCTCTGTTCATCTCCAAGGCAAACTATTCAATATCACAGTAATCCAAGTCTATGTCCCAACCAGTAACACTGAAGAAGCTGAAGTAGAACGGTTTTATGAAGACCTATAAGACCTTTTAGAAGTAACACCCAAAAATCATGTCCTTTTCATTATAGGGGACTGGAATATAAAAGGAGGAAGTCAAGAAACACCTGGAGTAACAGGCAAATTTGGCCTTGGAATGCAGAATGAAGCAGGGCAAAGACTAATAGAGTTTTGCCAAGAAAATGCACTGGTCATAGCAAACACCCTCTTCCAACAACACAAGAGAAGACTCTACACATGGACATCACCAGATGGTCAACACCAAAATCAGATTGATTATATTATTTGCAGCCAAAGATGGAAAAGCTTTATACAGTCAACAAAAACAAGACTGGGCGCTGACTGTGGCTTAGATCATGAACTCCTTATTACCAAATTCAGACTTAAATTGAAGAAAGTAGGGAAAACCACTAGACCATTCAGGTATGACCTAAATCAAATCCCTTATGATTATACAGTGGAAGTGAGAAATAGATTTAAGGGCCTAGATCTGATAGATAGAGTGCCTGATGAACTATGGAATGAGGTTCGTGACATTGTACAGGAGACAGGGATCAAGACCATCCCC